>JBBGZY010002847.1:0-115000 GCA_037952925.1 Lithobates clamitans
CCTCACCCTCCTTCTCTCTATCCCTCCACCCTCCTTCTCTCTATCCCTCGCCCTCCTCCTCTCTATCCCTCGCCCCCCTTCTCTCTATCCCCTCCCCTCCTTCTCTCTATCTCTCACCCTCCTTCTCTCTATCCCTCACCCTCCTTCTCTCTATCTCTCACCCTCCTTCTTTCTATCCTCACCCTCCCTTCCCAATCTCTCACCCTCCTTCTCTCAATCTCTCACCCTCCTTCTCTCTATCCCTCACCCTCCTTCTCTCAATCCCTCACCCTCCCTCCTTCTCTCTATCCCTCATCCTCCTTCTCTCTATCTCTCACCCTCCTTCTCTCTATCCCTCACCCTCCTTCTCTCTATCCCTCACCCTCTTTCTCTCTATCCCTCACCCTCTTTCTCTCTATCCCTCATCCTCTTTCTCTCTATCCCTCACCCTCCTTCTCTCTATCCCTCACCCTCCTTCTCTCTATCTCTCACCCTCCTTCTCTATACCCCTCACCCTCCTTCTCTCTATCTCTCACCCCCCTTCTCTCTATCTCTCACCCTCCTTCTCTCTATCCCTCACCCTCCTTCTCTTCTATCCCTCACCCTCCTTCTCTCTATCCCTCACCCTCCGTCTCTCAATCTCTCACCCTCCTTCTCTCTATCCCTCATCCTCCTTCTCCCAATCTCTCACCCTCCTTCTCTGAATCCCTCACCCTCCTTCTCTCTATCCCTCATCCTCCTTCTCCCAATCTCTCACCCTCCTTCTCTGAATCCCTCACCCTCCTTCTCTCTATCCCTCACCCTCCTTCTCTCTATCCCTCACCCTTCCTTTCTCTATCCCTCACCCTCCTTCTCCCAATCTCTCACCCTCCTTCTCTCAATCTCTCACCCTCCTTCTCTCTATCCCTCACCCTCCTTCTCTCAATCCCTCACCCTCCCTCCTTCTCTCTATCCCTCACCCTCCTTCTCTCTATCCCTCACCCTCCTTCTCTCTATCCCTCGCCCTCTTTCTCTCTATCCCTCACCCTCTTTCTCTCTATCCCTCACCCTCCTTCTCTCTATCCCTCACCCTCCTTCTCTCTATCCCTCACCCTCCTTCTCTCTATCCCTCACCCTCCTTCTCTCTATCCCTCACCCTCCGTCTCTCAATCCCTCACCCTCCTTCTCGCTATCCCTTATCCTCCTTCTCCCAATCTCTCACCCTCCTTCTCTCAATCCCTCACCCTCCTTCTCTCTATCCCTCACCCTCCTTCTCTCTATCCCTTACCCTCCTTCTCTCTATCCCTCTCACTGCTTCTCTTTATCCCTCACCCTCCTTCTCCCAATCTCTCACCCTCCTTCTCCCAATCTCTCACCCTCCTACTCTCTATCCCTCACCCTCCTTCTCTCTATCCCTCACCCTCCTCCTCTCTATCCCTCACCCTCCTCCTCTCTATCCCTCACCCTCCTTCTCTCTATCCCTCGCCCTCCTTCTCTCTATCCCTCACCCTCCTTCTCTCTATCCCTCACCCTCCTCCTCTATATCCCTGACCCTCCTTCTCCCAATCTTTCACCCTCCTTCTCTCTATCCCTCACCCTCTATCAGTCAACCTCCTTCTCTCTATCCTTCACCCTCTCTCCATCCTTCACCCACTCTCCATCCTTCACCCTCCTTCTATCCCTCACCCGCCCTCCCTCTATCTTTCGCCCTCCTTTTATCCCACGTCCTCCCTCCTTCTATCCCTCGCCCTCCCTCTATCCCTCACCCTTCCTCCCTCTATCCCTCGTCCTCCCTCCCTGTATCCTTCATCCTCCCTCTATCCCTCGCCCTCCCTCCCTCTTTCCCTCCCCCTCCCTCTATCCCTCACCCTCCCTTCCTCTATCCTTCGCGCTCCCTCTATCCCTCGCCCTCCCTACTTCTCTTTATCCCTCACCCTCCTTCCCTGTATTCCTCCCCCTCCCCCCCTCTATCTCTCACCAACCCTCCTTCTCTCTATTCCTCGCCCTCCCTCCCTCCCTCTATCCCTCACCCTCCCTCTATCCTTCACCTCCTTAAAGTGACAGTAGACCTTCCATTTTTTTATTTATTATTAAAATAATGACCATGTTATACTTACCTTCTCTGTAGTAGCCTTTCACTGAGCACCCCTGATCTTCCTCTTCTGGGGTCCCCTGCCAGCGCTCCAGGCTCCTCCTCTTCCGCTAGTGACCCTGTGGAAAGCCGCTTTTCGTGTACCTTTTCACTTGGAATGGGTGGCTCGGCTCCGCTCCTCCGCTCTCAAGGCATTTGATTGGCTCCCGCTGCTATCAATCTGCCCAAAGAGGAGGGAGACAGCGGTAAGAGTCACTGCTCTCGTGCACATCGCTGGATCGAATTGGGCTCAGGTAAGAATAACGCGGGGGGGGGGGGGTCTTGCAGCACAGGAGTTTTTTTTTACCATAATGCATAGAATGCATTAAAGTAAAAAAAAACTTAAGGCTTTAGCATCACTTTAAAGGTTTGCTATGTATTTTGAGGAACATTTGAAGAATTCCTGGGTGCCATTTTCTTTTTTATAAGGAAGCCAGTGGGTAAATGTAATTTGTACTTTTAAACCTTTTTTTTTCTTTGTAAATGTCAGCGCTGCTGTGGCTCTTTCTCTATATCACAGAGATGCGCACCTTCCTAGACAGCATTAAGCCCCCCCCCCCACCAGGCATGTTATTTAAAGGAATTGGGTACATACAGTAAGTTGGGGCTGAACAAAAAAAAAACTGAGGAGCTCTGGAAGAGGTCGCCGTACTAAGAATTTGATTTTAGTACAGCGATCTCCCTATTGATTATGTTCTGACAGGTGGACGGCACCCCCCACCAGAACACACCGGTCAGTGCTTCCAACCTTTGGCTGAGAGCGCTGATTGGATGGCGATCAGTCTGGTTTTCCATCAAGCTCGTTCCACAGAAGCCGGCCGTGAGATCGGCTTCTGTCAAACAAGAACCCGTAAACACGCCTTGAATGTCGGACGGTATCTACTGTATCTACTGTACCAGCTAAATTCCGGCCCGTATGTAAAAGTGTGGGCAGAAAATATTATCCCATACTGTGGGGCTGCGTCCACAATGCAAAAGTTAAAGCAAAACTATACTGCATCTGAGCACCATAAACCAAAAATGCCATTAAATTCATTTTTAATATTCAAAGCAAATTCCCCCATCCATCCATATCTCCATGCTTTATTTTGTTGAGAAATCACTTAGAACCCCCCCCCCCCAGCATTTCTGACTGCGGCCATCTTGAGTAAGGGCAGATGATTCATGTAGCATTCATGTTTTATTTCTGGAATCCATCTGCCCTTAGCTCAGGCATGCAGAGAGGAGAGTGGACTTATATGAGAAAGTCTCGCCTCCCCTGAAGACTCCTGGGATGTATGACATGATTTTGTCCTAGGCCAGAAACCTGGAAGCAAAAAAAGTTTGAAACAAAACAAGTACATATGACAACATGGGGATTAAAACGAGTCAATGCTGATTGAGAGAGTGAAGTTTCATTGCTTATTTATGTTTCAAGGAACAATAAAAGGATGATATATTTACTCAATCCTCCGTTTCTTACTGCAGCTTCTGCACCCCTGCGTTGCAGCGGTCTAGAATCCTGACATCACCGAGACCAGTTCTGTGAGGACGCAGAGGAACAGTCCACCGATGGAACAGTCCACCGACGGATTGTGGGGAGCGCCGTCTGCTGGGGGAGTGGAGGATCTGGTAAGTAAAACGACTTTTCTTCTCCCTGCGACAAAACCAGCTATTAACCCTTGGCGTGCGAGCACAGCCCTACTGCAAGGGACCTTTTTTTTCCTCCTGGAGTTCGGCTTTAATGTTACACTGTAAGCGTTTGCCACCGCACCTGGCCGAATGGAGTTTTAACCACTTGCCAACCACAATACGTGTATATATATATATATATATATATATATATATATATATATATATATATATATGTTGTGGTTTGCAAGTGGTTTACCGGGATTATGGCTAATTATGTCTTTTTTACAGCTAGCCCTTTACCATGTGATCAGCTGTCAGCCAATGACATCTGATCACAAAAGTAAACAGAAGCTGGTTATTGGCTTCTAAAAAGAAGAAACCCGTTAATTGGCTTTTGTTGGAGGGACATTGGTCCCCTTAGTACCCACCAGTGCCACTAAGCAGTGCCCTCCCAGATACCAAAGATAACTTGCCACACATTTGTGGCAGTATTGAATTGTAAGTGTAGAGCAAGAGCCCCATGAGTCTGCAGCAAGAGCCCCGCAAGTCTACAGCCAGAGCCCCGCAAGTCTACAGCAAGAGTCCCGCAAGTCTACAACAAGAGTCCCACAAGTCTATAGCAAGAGCCCCGCAAGTCTATAGCCAGAGCCCCACAAGTCTATAGCAAGAGTCCCACAAGTCTAGAGCAAGAGCCCCACAAGTCTATAGCAAGAGTCCCACAAGTCTAGAGCAAGAGCCCCACAAGTCTAAAGCAAGAGCCCCGCAAGTCTACAGCCCGAGCCGCGCAAGTGTCCATTTTTGGCAAGAAAAAAGAAGCAAGCAGCGCAAATCTATATTCTAAGGTGACCAGATTTTTTAAATGAAATCCAGAGACATATTTTATTTTTATTGGCAAATGGTAAACTATTTTATAAGAATATTTTCCTCAAATGATATATACAGTGTGGTATATGTTTATGGAATGATTGTATCATATATAGGTTATTTCTCACATTTCCTCCATAAATACAGATTAAAAAAAGATACATCTTAGAATTTTTTGAGATATGACTACCAAATGTTATGAAGATAAGATAGAGAAAAAACAGAGTGCAGAGTTCAGCAGTGCACTACATAACGAATGCAGGGCTCAGCTGTGCCCATCTATGCAGCCTCACCAGTGCCCAGGAATGCAGAGTCACCTGTGCCCAGGAATGCAGCCTCACCTGTGCCCAGAAATGCAGCATCACCTGTGCCCAGGAATGCAGTCTCACCTGTGCTCAGGAATGCAGCCTCAACTGTGCCCAGGAATGCAGCGTCACCTGTGCTCAGGAATGCAGCATCCCCTGTGCCCAGGAATGCAGCCTCACCTGTGCCCAGGAATGCAGCCTCACCTGTGCGCAGAAATGCAGCCTCACCTGTGCGCAGAAATGCAGCCTCACCTGTGCTCAGGAATGCAGCGTCACCTGTGCTCAGGAATGCAGCATCACCTGTGCCCAGGAATGCAGCGTCACCTGTGCGCAGGAATGCAGCATCACCTGTGCCCAGGAATGCAGCCTCACCTGTGCCCAGGAATGCAGCCTCACCTGTGCCCAGGAATGCAGCCTCACCTGTGCCCAGGAATCCAGTGCCCAGAAATGCAGAATCACCTGTACCCAGGAATGCAGCATTATCTGTATCCAGGAATGCAGCCTCTCCAATGCCCAGAAATGCAGAATCACCTGTACCCAGGAATGCAGCCTCACCTGTGCCCAGCAATGCAGCCTCACCTGTGCCCAGCAATGCAGCCTAACCTGTTCAAATTCAGCATTGTTATTCCCCCCCGTACCTGGTCTGGGCAGCTTCTTCTACATGGGGTCTGGGTGAAGTGCTTCTCCTACAGGTGGTTCCTACTGGAGCTGGGAGCCCGGGACCAGCTGAGCACCGCTGGAACATATGGTCCTCTCCCATCCTTCTGGGCAACTAGGAATGGAGGAAACTGGGGGAGGGGTGAGGTAGAGGGGTCGGGGACTCCCAAATCCTGTCCACCAATAAGCTAATTTTCAGCTTTAGGCGGATTAATTCGCCGCAGCGCTCCCGGCTGGCCGCGGTGTATTCATATTGAAGATACCGGACTTCAACTGTGTAGCGCGCTGCGGCGGATTAATCCGCTTAAACCCAAAAATGAAGAAACAGTCTGCTTACTGTCCCCAGGCCCCCACTGAGCACAGGGGGCCCAGGGACGTTTGTTTTGTAGCTGCACCGCTGAGGAATTGCTTATTGGTGGACAGGATTTGGGAGTCCCCGCCCGCTCTACCTCCGGGCCTCCCTGCTGAGATGACAGATCCAGAGACAGATCTGGGGACAGCGGGCCTCAGGGACAGTGTCCTCAATCCGGGCACTGTCCCCAGAAACCGGGGACGTCTGGTCACCCTGCTATGATCCCACAATCTGGTGATAGTGAACCCACTATTAACCTAATCCCTTACTGTACACGTGTGAAATACATTCACTCCAACAATCATATATAATGATAAACCCTGTGTCATTGCATAAAATAATTCATCTATCATTCAAAAATTATTTGTTTCTATGAAACAATCCCAGATAGCAAGTAATTGTGCTGCAGCAAGTCCACATTGCATGAGTCCAGATCAACTTTCTTTGCAAACACTCTGCAAGTTCTGGTTCAGTTATGTTGTGTAAGAGTTATCCCTCCACAGGGGGTCACCGTGGCTGAATTTTCTTCATTGCTCCTTGCTGTGTGTAAGGTTTTTCTTTAATTGGTGCTGGGGCAGCCATAGAATCACTTTGGGAGTGGTGTGCAGAGAGGGGAGTGGTAACCAAGAGATCTGATATGGAGTTCAGGGAGGTAGAAATTAAAGGAGTGACTAAACCTAATATCCCATTGGTGGAGCACAATTTGGAATGTTATATTTTTTCTTGTTTATATGGTGAGATTTAGCAGAAAGTGTGTGTATTTAACGAGAGGTGGAAATAGAAACCTCAAAGAGAACTACAAATAACAGCAATACAGTAACAATGCAGAATACCACCAGCTATAGGGGGTGTATATAGAGAGCCATGCATTGTATATAGAGAGAAGACTGCTCTGTACTGTGTTGTAAAGAGATCCATGTACTGTATACAGGGAGATTAATTCATTTTGCTGTATACAGAGAGATCCATGCATTGTGCTGTATACAGAGAGGTCCATGCATTGTGCTGTATACAGAGAGATCCATGCATTGTGCTGTATACAGAGAGATCCATGCATTGTGCTGTATACAGAGAGACCCATGAATTGTGCTGTATACAGAGAGACCCATGAATTGTGCTGTATACAGAGAGATCCATAAATTGTGCTGTATACAGAGAGATCCATGAATTGTGCTGTATACAGAGAGATCCATGCATTGTGCTGTATACAGAGAGACCCATGCATGGTGCTGTATACAGAGAGATCCATGAATTGTGCTGTATACAGAGAGACCCATTAATTGTGCTGTATACAGAGAGATCCATGCATTGTGCTGTATACAGAGAGACCCATGCATGGTGCTGTATACAGAGAGATCCCTTTCATGGGAAATAGGAAAAGGTGGATACTTTTGTCACCATCTAAACCAGGCTCACCTCACTCTGCAGAGGTCTCAGGTCACATGACCTTTCTGGTCTAGGCATGCCTTATTTCCCTGACAGTAAAGCAGAGAGAGGAGTGGAGGGTCCCCTACTACTGGTTCCTCTATTGTGCTGTATTGGGCTTGGTCTATAAATGTCTAGATTTGTCTCCTACATTGTGTGCAACATCTACCATTTCCCTCTTACAGTCTGTTGACGTCTTCTGTAGCTTTATTCCTGGCTGGATAGTCTCTGCAATCTCTGTATTTATGTATCTGTTGCCCCTCGATCTGAAAACACGATGATTCCCATCATGGGATGCCCTGTGTATTTGTGTATATGTAATAATAATAATAATAAAAAATGGTGCGCTAATTCAAAAATAGATAAATATGCAGGGTGGACTTTGCAACAGATGTGCTCAGTCATGCTGAAATATCGCAGGTCCATGAGGCTTTGGCTGGCCAGATTCATCTTGTGTCAGACCAAAAGACATGGAACTGTCACAGCTGAGTGTTAGAGCAGTGTTTTTCTATGCAGGGTTGCTGATAGGGGGGTACAGGCAGTACTCCTGTACCAGGCCCAGGCCCTATCAGGTCAGAAGGAGAGGCTGAACCTGATAGGCCAAACCATCAGCAACAATGTGACCCATTCAGTGCCAGCCTATCCCTCTTGACCATTCATGGCTAGTTTGAGCCCCATGGCAATTAATGACTAGCCTGCCCACCATGACCATTGATTGCTACACTGTCCCCATGACCATTCATGGCCGGCCTGTCTCTCATAGCCATTCATGACTGGTGAGTCCAACATAGCTTTTGGTAGCTACCCTGTCCTCCATGACCATCCATGGCCGGCCTGTTTTCCATGGCCATTAATGGCTGGTTTGAGCCCCATGGCAATTCATGGCTAGCCTGCCCACCGTGGCTATTCATAGCTAGTTTTAGCCCCTTGGCATACACAACGATTCCCATCATGGGATGTCCTGTGTATTTGTATATATGTAATAATAATAATAAAAAATGGTGCGCTAATTCAAAAATAGATAAATATGCAGGAATGACTATTCATAATTAAAAAAAAATGCAGTAATATGCGATAATGTTGTGAAACAATGAAAAAGTGCAATAATTTCAGAAGCTGTGCAGCGAAAACAAACAAATATGCATGAATGACTATCCCTCATTTAAAAAAAAACAAAAAAACATAAAATGCGATAATAAGTAAAACCGTGATGAAGTGCGCTAATTCAAGAAGCTAAGCAGCAAAAATAGACAAATATGCATGAATGCCTATCCCTAATAAAAAAAAAAAAAAACACAAAACAAATAGCAGTTACATGCGATAATATGTGAA
Organism: Lithobates clamitans; assembly: GCA_037952925.1. Lineage (NCBI taxonomy): Eukaryota > Metazoa > Chordata > Amphibia > Anura > Ranidae > Lithobates > Lithobates clamitans. The sequence continues at coordinate 8,639 of JBBGZY010002847.1, forward strand.
ACAGTGATAAAAATCACTAATTCAAGAAGCTAAACAGCAAAAATAGACAAATATGCATAAATGACTATCCCGAATTAAAAAAAAAAATAATACAATAATATGCGATAATATGTGAAACAGTGATAAAAGTGCTTGAATCAAAAGCAGATATTCATCTGCACTTTTATCACTGTTTCACATATTATCAGATAATATATTATTGTATTTTTTTTTTTTTTATTCGGGATAGTCATTTATGCATATCTGTCTATTTTTGCAGTTTAGCTTCTTGAATTAGTGCACTTTATTACTGTTTCGCATATTATCATATATTACTGCAATTTTTGTTTTGGGCTTTTTTCTAAATTAGGGATAGGCTTTCATGCATATTTGTCTATTTTTTGCTGCTTAGCTTCTTGAATTAGTGCACTTCATCACTGTTTCACATATTATTGCATTTTTTTTTCTTTTCCTAAATGAGGGACAGTCATTCATGCATGTTTGTTTATTTTTTCTGCATAGCTTCTTGAATTAGTGCACTTTATCATTGTTTCACAACATTATCGCATATTACTGCATTATTTTTTTAAATTATGGACAGTCATTCCTGCATATTTGTCTATTTTTGCTGCATAGCTTCTTGAATTAGCGCACCATTTTTTATTATTATTATTACATATACACAAATACAGAGGACATGCCATGATGGGAATCGTTGTGTTTTCAGATCGAGGGGCAACAGATACATAAATACAGAGATTGCAGAGACTAGCCAGCCAGGAATAAAGCTACAGAAGACGTCAACAGAATGTAAGAGGGAAATGGTAGATGTTGCACACAATGTAGGAGACAAATCTAGACATTTATAGACCAAGCCCAATACAGCACAATTGAGAAACCAGTAGTGGGGGACCCCTCCGCTCCTCTCTCTGCTTTACTGTCAGGGGTATAAGGCATGCCTAGACTGGAAAGGTCATGTGACCTGAGACCTCTGTAGAGTGAGGGGAGTCTGGTATAGATGGTGACAAAGTCAAGTCCAGCCCAGTATAGATGGTGACTTTTTCCTATTTTACATGAAAGTGATCTCTCTGTATACAGCACAATGCATGGGTCTCTCTGTATACAGCACAATGCATGGGTCTCTCTGTATACAGCACAATGCATGGGTCTCTCTGTATACAGCACAATGCATGGGTCTCTCTGTATACAGCACAATTCATGGGTCTCTCTGTATACAGCACAATGCATGGACCTCTCTGTATACAGCACAATTCATGGGTCTCTCTGTATACAGCACAATTCATGGATCTCTCTGTATACAGCACAATGCATGGGTCTCTCTGTATACAGCACAATTCATGGGTCTCTCTGTATACAGCACAATTCATGGATCTCTCTGTATACAGCACAATTCATGGGTCTCTCTGTATACAGCACAATTCATGGATCTCTCTGTATACAGCACAATGCATGGACCTCTCTGTATACAGCACAATTCATGGGTCTCTCTGTATACAGCACAATTCATGGGTTTCTCTGTATACAGCACAATGCATGGGTGTGAACTCCATATCAGATCTCATGGTTACCACTCCCCTCTCTGCACACCACTCTCAAAGTGATTCTATGGCTGCTCCAGCACCAATTAAAGACTTGCAGAATGTTTGCAAAGAAAGTTGATCTGGAGTCATGCAATGCAGATTTGCTGCGATTGTGCAACAAACTTGTGATGTCTGGCAAGTCTAGCAAGAGCTTAGCAAGTAATTTTCAAACTTGCAGCACAATTACTTGCTATCTGTGCTTCAGTTTTGCTAATCAGCGCCCACCAGTGCCACCTATCAGTGCCATCTATCAGTGCCACTTATCAGTGCCACTTATCAGTGCTGCCTATCAGTGCCTATCAGTGCCCATCAATGCCACCTATCAGTGCCGCCTATCAGTGCCCATCAGTGCTGCCTATCAGTGCCGCCTCTCAATGAAGCATCATCAGTGCCCACCAGTGCCGCCTCATCAGTGCCACCTATCAGTGCCCATCAGTGCCACCTATTAGTGAAGGGGGAAAATTACCTGTTTGCAAAATTGTATAACAAAATATTAAAAAAATGTTTCTTTTTTTTCAAAATTCTCTGTCTTTTTTTGTTTGTTTAGCAAAAATGTAAAAATAAAAACCCCAGTGGTGATTAAATACCACCAAAAGAAAGCTCTATGTGTGTAAAAAAAATGATAAAAATGTAATTTGGGTACAGTGTTATGTGATTGCGCAATTGTCATTCAAAGTGTGACAGCGCTGAAAGCTGAAAATTGGCCTGGGCAGGAAGGGGATATAAGTGCCCAGCAAGCAAGTGGTTAAGTACTGTAGTTTGGTGCCATTCCACAATCGTGCGCAATTTTAAAGTGTGACATGTTAGGCGTAATATCATCTTTCATATTTTACAAAAAAAAATGGGTTATATATTGTGTTTTTTTTTTTTTTTTTTATTATTCATTATTTTTCCCCCATAAAAATGCATTTGAAAAATCGCTGCGTACATACCGTGTGACATAAAAAATTGCAACAATCGCCATTTTATTCCCTAGGGTCTCTGCTAATATATATATATAAAATGTTTGGGGTTTCTAAGTAATTTTCTACCAAAAAAAATACAGATTTAAACTTGTAAACAAAAAGTGCCATAAAAGGCCGGGGTCTTCAAGTGGCCCCTTGCATATGTGCGGTGGGGAATCTCTCAGCCCCCTGTGATTGGCTGTCAGCTTTGACCGCTTTCCGGTGGGATAGTTCAGTCAGGTTCAGAGTTGTGTCCCCTTTCCCTGATCCTTAGTGATGGGGTAACACTTCCCGGGTTTGATTCTTCAAAGGTTCGGCAAACAGCCGCACATACTTCTCCCCAAAAACTGTCCAGTTTACCACCATCACATCTAAGAATGGGAAATCTGCAATGTGATAAATGATTGGTTTTGGGTTTAATACCGATTTCATCTCTCATGCAACGCTGCACACAAATGACATTTGTATCATTTTTTTTACACAAATTGAGCTTTCTTTTGGTGGTATTTGATCACCACTTGGGGGGGTTATATTTAATTATATAAACGAAAAAAAAAATAAAAACAAAAGATACAAAATCTCCATCCCGATAAAATTTACAAACGTTTATGTATCGATCCGCAGATGTGAGTTCAAACTTTGAATTGAACCTTTTTCCCCTCTTAGTTCCCCTTTAACCACTTCCTGCCAGTTATACCGGAATGATCCGCGCACCTCAGTGGCAGCTAGTGGTGTTTTTTTTGGGGTGGGGCAGCCAACAAACCCCCCCCGGCCGCCGGTGGAGTGGCACTAGCACAACTGCCCCTACTCACCCCCCCCACGTGGCACGGCACCAACACCCGCTGTCCTTACCCTGGATGAGGGTGATGAGAGCCGTGGTCAGAGCTGTTGCAACACACCTGGGTGGGCTCCGGCCGCATCCTCTGTGACCCGAGCCCGCCCTATTTTGAAACCTATTAAAGCCTCTGGCTCTAATCAGGTGCTTAAAAAACACTCCCCCACCGCTGTAATTCATGCCCCCGGTGCCCTGAAAGGGGCCGGACATATGAATAGGGGGGCGGCTGCATCGGCCATGGATAGATTAATGCATTAATCTATCCATTGCATATAGGGGGTGGCGAGAAGAGAGGGGGCAGCGCCCGGGCGCCCCTAATAGACGGGCCCCCACTGGTGCACCTAAAGGTATCATTCTGGTATGTAAATTTGCAGCCGGTAATTCTCTTTCTTGCAGAAGTGATCCGAGTGACTAATTAGCCACTCGATCATTCCTGCAGGTGGCGGAAGGGGGTCCCACCCCCATCCCACTGCTGCCCCTCCCGGGCTCTACCATACGATCGTGGCGCCCCAGGAGCGATATGGCCGGCAGCGATGGCTGCCATGTACAGAGAGAGAGAGGAAGTGACGTCATTCCCTCCTCTCTGTAACCCCCAGAAACCGGCAGCGACAAGTTATGTGGTCACTTCCAGTTCTGCCTCTTTGTTTACCTGGGCACCAGTCAGTGGTCAGTAAATCAGACGATCGGAGCGATCTGTGTGTGATCAGCTGCATTGGAGGCCAGAGGAGAGGTGTGGGGTCTAATAGACCCCACATCTCTCCATAAAGAGGACCTGTCATGGCCCATGCTGTCACAAGGAATGTTGTTCATCCATTATAGATAGCAATAAAGTTCATCCAAAAAAAAAAATGTAAAAAATTTTTTTTTGCTTAAAATAAATAAAAAGTTTCTTTTTAAAGCACCCCCGACCCACTGTCTTCCATGCTAATGTGACGCCTTCGTTACTCCGGCACGCTTATGTAAACGGTGATCGCACCACACATGTGAGGTATTGTCGCGAATGTCAGAGTGAGAGCAATAATTCTAGCACCAGACCTCCTGCGTATCTCTAAACTGCTAACCTGTAAAGACATTTAAAGTGAAGCCTTTTTTAGCATGACATGTTAGGTATCTATTTACTCGGCATAACATCATCTTTCACATTATATAAAAAAATTGGGCTAACTGTAGTGTTTTTTTGTTTTGTTTTTTTAAATTCATGAAAGATTTTTTTTTCCCAGAAAAGTGCATTTGAAAAACTGCTGCGCAAATACCGTGTAATAAAATTGCAACACCCAACATTTTATCCTATAAGGTCTCTGCTAAAAAATATATATATGATGTTTGAGTAATTTTCTAGCAAAAAAAAAAAGAGAAGATTTTTCCATGTAGGAGTAACGTGTCAGAATTGGCCCGGATGGCGAGTTGTTAAATATGTAAATATTTTCCCATCTGCCAATACCCAGAATGCTTTTCACAGCACAGCAAGCAGCTGGGCCGGCACAGTCTCTGCTCACTGCTGCATCTCATTTTGCATATACTGCGTTGTGATTGGATAATTCATTGAGCTCCGTGTCAATCCCAATCCTAATATTAGAATTTTGTAGAAAAAAATTAGGAAAAAAAAATAGAAACCTCCCTAAGTTGAATTGTCCAATCAGCTCAGGCTTTATATACAACATGGGATAGAGGGTATATTTGCCCAGATGACCCTCAGTGGTCTGGGGTGCAGGCTTCAAACCTGTAGCTGCCTAGCGGCAGAGTGGTTCAATTCCACCCTCTGGGCGTTGGTGGTCTGTGGTAGAGGAGCTCATGAATCCTTTCTTCACCTTTTAGTTAAGATGAAGTGTAGTACCTGTTCTTATCATTGTCCAGTAGGGGGCACTCTGCCATCATTCTGATCTTCAAGCTGGGATGGCTGGCTGTATAGTATCCTTGCTGGTATGATGGGGGGCCCTGAGGGCCCTTCTGGTGGGAAAGAATCCCAAATTAAGCCCCCACTGGGTAAGAAGAAGTTTGGGAGTATTTCCCTGTTGTGGTTCTGAGGGGCAATGGGAGTGGTGACCCAGCGCTGGAGAAACACGATGGGTTTGGGACCCCATTTTATGAAACAGCACCAGGCCATCAACACCTCTTACTTCATGGGCTAGGTCTTTTGGCAGAGACCGGGGCAATTTTTGTTACCAGGCTGCAGGGTCAAGCCATTGGCACTCTGGAGCCCAGCCTGCCACCAGGGGGGGGGGGCACATGGCCCTTTGGTATATGATGTGCGGCCCTCAGCAGTCTTTAGTGGGAACATTGATTAAGACCAAATCATTGATCTCTACCAGTCTCATGTAACATCTTCCCAGATTTGTATTGTCTTCTGCAGCATCTCCTCACCCAACAATATATCCTGTCCCCCAGCCCCCTCCCCCAATGTCCTCACTCTCTGACTCTCATTTCCTCTATTAGGTCTGCAGTCTCTGACAGTTCTGTACAGCATTATATATACTGAACGATATGTGTGGCCCTTTGGTGATGTCAGGGGCCACATTTGAGGTCCCCTTTAGCTCATAAGTTGACAACCACTGCATTGGCACCTTTTTTATTTATTGTCTCTCCACATATGTGTCACCTGCACTTTATAGATGGGTTATTTTCACTCACCAGATTATAGGATTTGGGCCTATCCTGAGGTCTAGGGGGGGGTGAGGATGTGTGGACCCTAGGTTCTTTACTCTCCTGCCTTGGGAAAGGTGGAGGGGGGGTTGGTGTCTCTCTTTGGGAGAGCCCCTCGCCCAATGCTCCTTGGCTGCCTTCGGCTGATCATGAGGAGTGGTGGTTGCAACAATCATCATTTTATTCCCTAGGGTCTCTGCTAACATATATATATATAATGTTTGGGGTTTCTAAGTAATTTTCTACCAAAAAAATACAGATTTAAACTTGTAAACAAAAAAATGCCAGAAAAGGCCGGGGTCTTCAGGTGGCCCCTTGCATATGTGCGGTGGGGAATCTCTCAGCCACCTGTGATTGGCTGTCAGCTTTGACCGCTTCCCGGTGGGATAGGCCAGTCAGGTTCAGAGTTGTGTCCCCTTTCCCTGATCCTTAGTGATGGGGTAACACTTCCCGGGTTGGATTCTTCAAAGGTTCAGCAAACAGCCGCACATACTTCACCCCAAAAACTGTCCAGTTTCCAACCATCACATCTAAGAATGGGAAATCTGCAATATGATAAATGTTGGCTTTTGGGTTTAATACCGATTTCATCTCTTGACCTCCGGAAAGGTTTTCCCCCCTTCATGCCCAGACCGTTTTTTGCTGTTCGGCGCTGCGCTACTTTAACTGGTAATTGCGCGGTCATGCAACGCTGCACACAAATGACATTTGTATCATTTATTTCACACAAATTGAGCTTTCATTTGGTGGTATTTGATCACCACTGGGGGGGCGGGGTTATATTTTATTATATAAACGAAAAATAAAAAAAAAAGATACAAAATCTCCATCCCCGGTGAAATGTACAAAAGTTTATGTATCGATCCGCAGATGTGAGTTTAAACTTTGAATTGAACCTTTTTTCCCCTTTAACCACTTCCTGCCAGGAGGACGTTCTTCTGGTTTCAGTGGTTATACCGGAATGATCCGCGCACCTCAGTGGCAGCTAGTGGTGTTTTTTTTTTGGGGTGGGGCAGCAAACAACCCCCCCCCCGGCCGCCGGTGGAGTGGCACTAGCACAACTGCCCCTACCCACCCCCCCCACGCGGCACGGCACCAACACCCATAGCAAGCCTCCTCCCCCCACCACCCGCTGTCCTTACCCTGGATGCAGGCGATGAGAGCAGTGGTCAGAGCTGTTGTAACACACCTGGGTGGGCTCTGGCCGCATCCTCTGCGACCCGAGCCCACCCTATTTTGAAGCCTATTAGAGCCTCTGGCTCTAATCAGGTGCTTAAAAAAAACCTCTCCCCGCCACTGTAATTCATGCACCCGGTGCCCTGAAAGGGGCCGGACGCATGAATAGGGGGCGGCTGCGGTGGCCAAGGATAGATTAATGCATGAATCTATCCATTGCATATAGAGGGTGGCGAGAAGAGAGGGAGCAGCGCCCGGGCGCCCGTAATTGACGGGCCCCCACTGGTGCACCTACAGGTATCATTCTGGTATGTAAATTTGTAGCCGGAAATTCTCTTTCTTGCAGAAGCGATCCGAGTGCCTAATTAGCCACTCAATCACTCCTGCAGGTGGCGGAAGGGGGTCTCACCCCCCTCCGCCTCTCCGGGGCTCTACCGTACGATCGTGGCGTCCCTGGGGGGGGCCAGAGGGGGCCCTGACCCCCCCAACATTATGCTGTGCCCCACCATGTGCCCCCCCCCCCATTAAATTTTTTTTTTTTTTTTTTACAAAACGGCAATGTCTTTTTGTTTGCATTCGTAGCGGATGCGCCGCATCTTACTCCGCCGCTGGAGTAACACAGTCTCTATTGAGAGGGAGAGAGTCCCCAGTCATCTCCTGCAGGTGATTCCTCCCCCCTCCCTCTGCTCCCTGACACTGCATAATGCGAGCGCTCACACAACCACGGCCGCCCGATCTGCTCCTTCCCCTGCATCCTTATTGGCAGGGAGAAGAGCGAGTTGCAGGAAGGACTCCACCAGGACTCTCCGTTACTGAAAAAACAGACTGATTTCTCCCATCCTTAGGACAGGAGGACCAGCCTGTAAATTCCAGGAGATGCCAGACCAGAGCTGTCAATAGCAGGGGGAGGACAGCAAGAGGGGGCTGGGGAACCCCACAGTGGCAGAACACCAGGGCCCGGAGGCAAGACAACCTTTGCAACCCTGATAGTTCTCCCACTGCAGAACATGTGAAAGGGCCCGTTGTGGGATCGTAGTAAAGGGCCCCAGGATATATATATATATAATTGCATTTTATAGATGCCCCCCTAAATATGAAAGCTGGAGATGCCCCTGGATGGCTGCCATGTAGAGAGAGAGAGAGGAAGTGACATCATTCTCTCCTCTCTGTAACCCCCAGAAACCGGGAGAGACGAGTTCTGTGGTCACTTCCAGTTCTGCCTCTTTGTTTACCTGGGCACCAGTCAGTGGTCAGTAAAGCAGCCGATCGGAGCGATCTGTGTGTGATCAGCTGCATTGGAGGCCAGAGTAGAGATGTGGGGTCTAATAGACTCCACATCTCTCCATAAAGAGGACCTGTCATGGCCCATCCTGTCACAAGGAATGTTGTTCATCCCTTGTGATAGCAATAAAGTTCATCCAAAAAAAGAAAATGAAAAAAATAAATAAAATATTTTTTAAAGCGCCCCCGACCCACTGTGCTAATGTGACGCCTTTGTTACTCCGGCACCCTTATGTAAACGGTGATCACACCACACATGTGAGGTATTGTCGCGAATGTCAGAGTGAGAGCAATAATCCTACCCTGTTTCCCCGAAAATAAGACCCAGCGTGATTGTCGGTGATGGCTGCAACATAAGCCCTACCCCCCAAATAAGCCCTAGTTAAAGTCCTTGTAGGTCTTATTTTCAGGGTAGGGCTTATTTTCAGGGAAACAGGGTAGGGCTTATTTGGGGGGGGGTAGGGCTTATATTGCAGCCATCACCGACAATCACACTAGGTCTTATTTTCGGGGAAACAGGGTAGCACCAGACCTCCTGCGTATCTCTAAACTGCTAACCTGTAAAGGCGTTTAAAGCGTAGCCTTTTTTAGCATGACATGTTAGGTATCTATTTACTCGGCATAACATCATCTTTCACATTATACAAAAAAAATTGGGCTAACTGTAGTGTTTTTTCTTTTTTTTTTTTAATTCATGAAAGAGTTTTTTTTTCCCACAAAAATTGTATTTGAAAAACTGCTGTGAAAATACCGTGTGATAAAATTGCAACACCCAACATTTTATTCTATAGGGTCTCTGCTAAAAATATATATATATATATGATGTTTGGGGGTTCTGAGTAATTTTCTAGCAAAAAAAAAAAAAAATGAGAAGATTTATCCATGTAGGAGTGACGTGTTGGAATTGGCCCGGATGGCGAGTTGTTAAATATGTAAATATGTTCCCTTCTGCCAATACCCAGAATGCTTTTCACAGCACAGCAAGCAGCTGGGCCGGCACAGTCTCTGCTCACTGCTGCGTCTCATCTTGCATATTCTGCATTGTGATTGGATAATTCATTGAGCTCCATGTCAATCACAATCCTAATATTAAAATAAAAAATTTAGGAAAAAAAAAAAAAAAGCTCCCTAAGTTGAATCGTCCAATCAGCTCTGGCTTTATATACAACATGGGATGGAGGGTAACATTGCCCAGATGACCCTCAATGGTCTGGGGTGCAGGCTTCAAACCTGTAGCTGCCTAGCGGCAGAGTGGTTCAATTCCACCTTCTGGGCGTTGGTGGTCTGTGGTAGAGGAACTCATGAATCCTTTCTTCACCTTTTGGTTAAGATGAAGTGTAGTACCTGTTCTTATCATTGTCCAGTAGGGGGCACTCTGCCATCATTCTGGTCTTCAAGCTGGGATGGCTGGCTGTATAGTATCCTTGCTGGTATGAAGGGGGGCCCTGAGGACCCTTCTGGTGGGAAAGAAACCCAAATTAAGCCCCCACTGGGTAGGGTGAAGTTTGGGAGTATTTCCCTGTTGTGGTTCTGAGGGGCAATGGGAGTGGTGACCCAGCGCTGGAGAAACACGATGGGTTTGGAACCCCATTTTATGAAACAGCACCAGGCCATCAACACCTCTTACTCCATGGGCTAGGCCTTTGGGCAGAGACCGGGGCAATTTTTGTTACCAGGCTGCAGGGTCAAGCCATTGGCACCCTGGAGCCCAACCTGCAGCCCGGGGGGGGGGGCACGCGGCCCTTTGGTATATGATGTGCGGCCCTCAGCAGTCTTTAGTGGGAACATTGATTAAGACCGAATCATTGATCTCTACCAGTCTCATGTAACATCTTCCCAGATTTGTATTGTCTTCTGCAGCATCTCCCCACCCAACAAATATATCCTGTCCCCCAGCCCCCTCCCCCAATGTCCTCACTCTCTGACCCTCATTTCCTCTATTAGGTCTGCAGTCTCTGACAGTCCTGTACAGCATTATATATACTGAACGATATGTGTGGCCCTTTGGTGATGTCGGGGGCCACATTTGAGGTCCCCTTTAGCTCATAAGCTGACAACCACTGCATTGGCACCTTTTTTATTTATTGTCTCTCCACATATGTGTCACCTGCACTTTATAGATGGGTTATTTTCACTCACCAGATTATGGGCCTATCCTGAGGTCTAGGGGGGGGGGGGAGGGGATGAGGATGTGTGGACCCTAGGTTCTTTACTCTCCTGCCTTGGGAAAGGTGGAGAGGGGGTTGGTGTCTCTCTTTGGGAGAGCCCCTCACCCAATGCTCCTTGGTGGCCTTCGGCTGATCATGAGGAGTGGTGGTTGCAACAATCGTCATTTTATTCCCTAGGGTCTCTGCTAACATATATATATAATGTTTGGGGTTTCTAAGTAATTTTCTACCAAAAAAATACAGATTTAAACTTGTAAACAAAAAGTGCCAGAAAAGGCCGGGGTCTTCAGGTGGCCCCTTGCATATGTGCGGTGGGGAATCTCTCAGCCCCCTGTGATTGGCTGTCAGCTTTGACCGCTTCCCGGTGGGATAGGCCAGTCAGGTTCAGAGTCGTGTCCCCTTTCCCTGATCCTTAGTGATGGGGTAACACTTCCCGGGTTGGATTCTTCAAAGGTTCGGCAAACAGCCGCACATACTTCTCCCCAAAAACTGTCCAGTTTCCAACCATCACATCTAAGAATGGGAAATCTGCAATGTGATAAATGTTTGGTTTTTGGTTTAATACCGATTTCATCTCTTGACCTCCGGAAAGGTTTTCCTCCCTTCATGCCCAGACCATTTTTTGCTGTTCGGCGCTGCTCTACTTTAACTGGTAATTGCGCGGTCATGCAACGCTGCACACAAATGACATTTGTATCATTTTTTTCACACAAATTGAACTTTCTTTTGGTGGTATTTGATCACCACTGGGGGGTGTGTTATATTTTATTATATAAACGAAAAATAAAAAAAAGATACAAAATCTCCATCCCCGGTGAAATGTACAAAAGTTTATGTATCGATCCGCAGATGTGAGTTTAAACTTTGAATTGAACCTTTTTTCCCCTTTAACCACTTCCTGCCAGGTGGACGTTCTTCTGTTTTCAGTGGTTATACCGGAATGATCCGCGCACCTCAGTGGCAGCTGGTGGTGGTTTTTTTTTGGGGTGGGGCAGCAAACAACCCCCCCCCGGCCGCCGGTGGAGTGGCACTAGCACAACTGCCCCTACCCCCCCCCCACGCGGCACGGCACCAACACCCATAGCAAGCCCCTTCCCCCCACCACCCGCTGTCCTTACCCTGGATGCGGGCGATGAGAGCAGTGGTCAGAGGTGTTGCAACACACCTGGGTGGGCTCCGGCCACATCCTCTGTGACCCGAGCCCACCCTATTTTGAAGCCTATTAGTGCCTCTGGCTCTAATCAGGTGCTTAAAAAAAAACTCCCCCGTCACTGTAATTCATGCCCCCGGTGCCCTGAAAGGGGCCGGACGCATGAATAGGGGGCGGCTGCGGCGGGCATGGATAGATGAATGCATGAATCTATCCATTCCGTATAAGGGGTGGCAAGAAGAGAGGGGGCAGTGCCCGGGCACCCATAATGATGCACCTACAGGTATCATTCTGGTATGTAAATTTGCAGCCGGGAGGTCTCTTTCTTGCAGAAGTGATCCGAGTGGCTAATTAGCCACTCGATCACTCCTGCAGGTGGCGGAAGGGGGTCCCACCCCTCCCCCCGACGCCTCTCCCGGGCTCTACCGTAGGATCGTGGCGCCCTGGGAGCGATAAGGCCGGCAGCGATGGCTGCCATGTACAGAGAGAGAGAGGAAGTGACGTCATTCCCTCCTCTCTGTAACCCCCAGAAACCGGGAGAGACGAGTTCTGTGGTCACTTCCAGTTCTGCCTCTTCGTTTACCTGGGCACCAGTCAGTGGTCAGTAAAGCAGCCGATCGGAGCGATCTGTATGTGATCAGCTGCATTGGAGGCCAGAGGAGAGATGTGGGGTCTATTAAGGTCCATAAAGAGGACCTGTCATGCCCCATGCTGTCACAAGGAATGTTGTTCATCCCTTGTGATAGCAATAAAGTTCATCCAAAAAAAACAAAGTGTAAAAAAACATTTTTTGTATAAAATAAATAATAAGGTTTTTTTAAAGCGCCCCCGACCCACTGTCTTCCATGCTAATGTGACGCATACGTTACTCCGGCACGCTTATGTAAACGGTGATCGCACCACACATGTGAGGTATTGTCGCGATTGTCAGAGTGAGAGCAATAATTCTAGCACCAGACCTCCTGCATATCTATAAACTGCTAACCTGTAAAGGCGTTTAAAGTGTAGACTTTTTTAGCATGACATGTTAGGTATCTATTTACTCGGCGTAACATCATCTTTCACATTATATAAAAAAATTAGGCTAACTGCAGTGTTTTTTGTTTTGTTTTTTTAAATTCATGAAAGATTTTTTTTTCCCAGAAAAGTGCATTTGAAAAACTGCTGCGCAAATACCGTGTGATAAAATTGCAACACCCAACATTTTATCCTATAAGGTCTCTGCTAAAAATATATATATATGATGTTTGAGTAATTTTCTAGCAAAAAAAAAATGAGAAGATTTTTCCATGTAGGAGTGACGTGTCAGAATTGGCCCGGATGGCAAGTTGTTAAATATGTAAATCTGTTCCCATCTGCCAATACCCAGAATGCTTTTCACAGCACAGCCAGCAGCTGGGCCCGCACAGTCTCTGCTCATTGCTGCATCTCATTTTGCATATACTGCGTTGTGATTGGATAATTCATTGAGCTCCGTGTCAATCCCAATCCTAATATTAGAACTTTGTAGAAAAAAATTAGGAAAAAAATAGAAACCTCCCTAAGTTGAATCGTCCAATCAGCTCTGGCTTTATATACAACATGGGATAGCCTTTAACATTGCCCAGATGACCCTCAGTGGTCTGGGGTGCAGGCTTCAAACCTGTAGCTGCCTAGCGGCAGAGTGGTTCAATTCCACCCTCTGGGCGTTGGTGGTCTGTGGTAGAGGAACTCATGAATCCTTTCTTCACCTTTTGGTTAAGATGAAGTGTAGTACCTGTTCTTATCATTGTCCAGTAGGGGGCACTCTGCCAATATTCTAGTCTTCTAGCTGGGATGGCTGGCTGTATAGTATCCTTGCTGGTATGATGGGGGGTCCTGGGGGTCCTGAGGGCACCTCTGGTGGGAAAGAAACCCAATTAAGCCCCCACTGGGTAGGGTGAAGTTTGGGAGTATTTCCCTGTTGTGGTTCTGAGGGGCAATGGGAGTGGTGACCCAACGCTGGAGTAACACGATGGGTTTGGGACCCCATTTTATGAAACAGCACCAGGCCATCAACACCTGTTACTTCATGGACTAGGTCTTTTGGCAGAGACCGGGGCAATTTTTGTTACCAGGATGCAGGGTCAAGCCATTGGCACTCTGGAGCCCAACCTGCCACCAGGGGGGGGGGGGGGGGGGGGCGGCGTTCAGCAGTCTGTAGTGGGAACATTGATTAAGACCAAATCATTGATCTCTACCAGTCTCATGTAACATCTTCCCAGATTTGTATTGTCTTCTGCAGCATCTCCCCACCCAACAATATATCCTGTCCCCCAGCCCCTCCCCCAATGTCCTCACTCTCTGACCCTCATTTCCTCTATTAGGTCTGCAGTCTCTGACAGTCCTGTACAGCATTATATATACTGAACATTATGTGTGGCCCTTTGGTGATGTCGGGGGCCACATTTGAGGTCCACTTTAGCTCATAAGTTGACAACCACTGCATTGGCACCTTTTTTATTTATTGTCTCTCCACATATGTGTCACCTGCACTTTATAGATGGGTTATTTTCACTCACCAGATTATAGGATTTGTGCCTATCCTGAGGTCTAGGGGGGAGGGGATGAGGATGTGTGGACCCTAGGTTCTTTACTCTCCTGCCTTGGGAAAGGTGGAGGGGGGGTTGGTGTCTCTCTTTGGGAGAGCCCCTCACCCAATGCTCCTTGGTTGCCTTCAGCTGATCATGAGGAGTGGTGGTTGCAACAATCGTCATTTTATTCCCTAGGGTCTCTGCTAACATATATATATAATGTTTGGGGTTTCTAAGTAATTTTCTACCAAAAAAATACAGGTTTAAACTTGTAAACAAAAAAATGCCAGAAAAGGCCGGGGTCTTCAGGTGGCCCCTTGCATATGTGCGGTGGGGAATCTCTCAGCCACCTGTGATTGGCTGTCAGCTTTGACCGCTTCCCGGTGGGATAGGCCAGTCAGGTTCAGAGTCGTGTCCCCTTTCCCTGATCCTTAGTGATGGGGTAACACTTCCCGGGTTGGATTCTTCAAAGGTTCCGCAAACAGCCGCACATACTTCTCCCCAAAAACTGTCCAGTTTCCAACCATCACATCTAAGAATGGGAAATCTGCAATGTGATAAATGTTGGGTTTTGGGTTTAATACCGATTTCATCTCTTGACCTCTGGAAAGATTTTCACCCCTTCATGACCAGACCGTTTTTTGCTGTTCGGCGCTGCGCTACTTTAACTGGTAATTGCGCGGTCATGCAACGCTGCACACAAACGACATTTGTATCATTTTTTTCAGACAAATTGAGCTTTCTTTTGGTGGTATTTGATCACCACTGGGGGGGTGTGTTATATTTTATTATACAAATGAAAAATAAAAATAAAAAGATACAAAATCTCCATCCCCGATAAAATTTACAAACATTTATGTATCGATCCGCAGATGTGAGTTCAAACTTTGAATTGAACCTTTTTTCCCTTCTTAGTTCCCCTTTAACCACTTCCTGCCAGGAGGACGTTCCTCTGGTTTCAGTGGTTATACCGGAATGATCCGCGCACCTCAGTGGCAGCTAGTGGTGTTTTTTTTTGGGGTGGGGCAGCCAACAACCCCCCCCCCCGGCCGCCGGTGGAGTGGCACTAGCACAACTGCCGCTACCCACCCCCTCCCCACGCGGCACGGCACCAACACCCATAGCAAACCCCCTCCCCCCACCACCCGCTGTCCTTACCCTGGATGAGAGCAGTGGTCAGAGCTGTTGTAACACACCTGGGTGGGCTCCGGACACATCCTCTGCGACCCGAGCCCACCCTATTTTGAAGCCTATTAGAGCCTCTGGCTCTAATCAGGTGCTTAAAAAAAACCACCCCCCGCCACTGTAATTCATTCCCCTGGTGCCCTGAAAGGGGCCGGACGCATGAATGGGGGGCAGCTGCGGTGGCCAAGGATAGATTAATGCAAGAATCTATCCATTGCATATAGAGGGTGGCGAGGAGAGAGGGGGCAGCGCCCGTAATGGATGGGCTGCCACTGGTGCACCTACAGGTATCATTCTGGTATGTAAATTTGTAGCCAGCAATTCTCTTTCTTGCAGAAGCGATTTGAGTGCCTAATTAGCCACTCAATCACTCCTGCAGGTGGCGGAAGGGGGTCTCACCCCCCTCCGCCTCTCCGGGGCTCTACCGTACGATTGTGGTGTCCCTGGGGGGGGCCAGAGGGGGCCCTGACCCCCCCAACATTATGCTGTGCCCCACCATGTGCCCCCCCCCCATAAATTTTTTTTTGTTTTTTTTACAAAAAGGCAATGTCTTTTTGTTTGAATTCGTAGCGGATGCGCCACATCTTACTCCGCCGCTGGAGTAACACAGTCTCTATTGAGAGGGAGAGCGTCCCCAGTCATCTCCTGCGGGGGATTCCTCCCCCCTCCCTCTGCTCGCTGACACTGCATAATGCGAGCGTTCACACAACCACGGCCGCCGATCTGCTCCTTCCCCTGCATCCTCATTGGCAGGGAGAAGAGCGAGTTGCAGGAAGGACTCCACCAGGACTCTCAGTTACTGAAAAAACAGACTGATTTCTCCCATCCTTAGGACAGGAGGACCAGCCTGTAAATTCCAAGAGATGCCAGACCAGCGCTGTCAATAGCAGGGGCAGGACAGCAAGAGGAGGCTGGGGAACCCCACAGTGGCAGAACACCAGGGCCCGGGGGCAAGGCAACCTTTGCAACCCTGATAGTTCTCCCACTGCAGAACATGTGAAAGGGCCCCAGGATATATATATATATAATTGCATTTTATAGATGCCCCCCTAAATATGAAAGCTGGAGATGCCCCTGGATGGCTGCCATGTACAGAGAGAGAGAGGAAGTGACGTCATTCCCTCCTCTCTGTAACCCCCAAAACCGGGAGAGACGAGTTCTGTTGTCACTTCCAGTTCTGCCTCTTTGTTTACCTGGGCACCAGTCAGTGGTCAGTAAAGCAGCCGATCGGAGCGATCTGTGTGTGATCAGCTGCATTGGAGGCCAGAGTAGAGATGTGGGGTCTAATAGACCCCAAATCTCTCCATAAAGAGGACCTGTCACAGCCCATGCTGTCACAAGGAATGTTGTTCATCCCTTGTGATAGCAATAAAGTTCATCCCAAAAAAAAAAAATGAAAAAAATTTTTTTTTTGTTTAAAATAAATAAAAAAATTTTTTTTAAAGCGCCCCCGACCCACTGTGCTTACGCGCTAATGTGACGCCTTTGTTACTCCGGCACCCTTATGTAAACGGTGATCACACCACACATGTGAGGTATTGTCGCGAATGTTAGAGTGAGAGCAATAATCCTACCCTGTTTCCCCGAAAATAAGACCCAGCGTGATTGTCGGTGATGGCTGCAATATAAGCCCTACCCCCCAAATAAGCCCTAGTTAAAGTCCTTGTAGGTCTTATTTTCAGGGTAGGGCTTATTTTCGGGGAAACAGGGTAGGGCTTATATTGCAGCCATCACCGACAATCACGCTAGGTCTTATTTTCGGGGAAACAGGGTAGCACCAGACCTCCTGCGTATCTCTAAACTGCTAACCTGTAAAGGCGTTTAAAGTGTAGCCTTTTTTAGCATGACATGTTAGGTATCTATTTACTCGGCGTAACATCATCTTTCACATTATACAAAAAAAATTGGGCTAACTGTAGTGTTTTTTCTTTTTTTTTTAAATTCATGAAAGAGTTTTTTTTTCCCACAAAAATTGTATTTGAAAAACTGCTGCGCAAATACCGTGTGATAAAATTGCAACACCCAACATTTTATTCTATAGGGTCTCTGCTAAAAATATATATATATATATATGATGTTTGGGGGTTCTGAGTAATTTTCTAGCAAAAAAAAAAAAAAAAATGAGAAGATTTATCCATGTAGGAGTGACGTGTCGGAATTGGCCCGGATGGCGAGTTGTTAAATATGTAAATATGTTCCCATCTGCCAATACCCAGAATGCTTTTCACAGCACAGCAAGCAGCTGGGCCGGCACAGTCTCTGCACACTGCTGCATCTCATCTTGCATATTCTGCATTGTGATTGGATAATTCATTGAGCTCCATGTCAATCACAATCCTAATATTAAAAAAAAAAAAAAATTTAGGAAATAAAAAAAACCTCCCTAAGTTGAATCGTCCAATCAGCTCTGGCTTTATATACAACATGGGATGGAGGGTATATTTGCCCAGATGATCCTCAGTGGTCTGGGTTGCAGGCTTCAAACCTGTAGCTGCCTAGCGGCAGAGTGGTTCAATTCCACCCTCTGGGCGTTGGTGGTCTGTGGTAGAGGAACTCATGAATCCTTTCTTCACCTTTTGGTTAAGATCAAGTGTAGTACCTGTTCTTATCATTGTCCAATAGGGGGCACTCTGCCATCATTCTGGTCTTTTAGCTGGGATGGCTGGCTGCATAGTATCCTTGCTGGTATGATGGGGGGTCCTGAGGGCACCTCTGGTGGGAAAGAAACCCGAATTAAGCCCCCACTGGGTAGGGTGAAGTTTGGGAGTATTTCCCTGTTGTGGTTCTGAGGGGCAATGGGAGTGGTGACCCAGCGCTGGAGAAACACGATGGGTTTGGGACCACATTTTATGAAACAGCACCAGGCCATCAACACCTCTTACTTCATGGGCTAGGTCTTTTGACAGAGACCGGGGCAATTTTTACCAGGCTGCAGGGTCAAGCCATTGGCAACCTGGAGCCCAACCTGCAGCCCGGGGGGCACACGCGGCCCTTTGGTATATGATGTGCGGCCCTCAGCAGTCTGTAGTGGGAACATTGAACATTGTCCTTACCCTGGATGCGGGTGATGAGAGCAGTGGTCAGAGGTGTTGCAACACACCTGGGTGGGCTCCGGCCGCATCCTCTGCACCCGAGCCCACCCTATTTTGAAGCCTATTACTGCCTCTGGCTCTAATCAGGTGCTTCAAAAATAAAAAAACTCCCCCGCTGCTGTAATTCATGCACCCGGTGCCCTGAAAGGGGCCGGACACATGAATAAGGGGCGGCTGCATCCGCCATGGATAGATTAATGCATGAATCTATCCATTGCATATAGAGGGTGGCGAGAAGAGAGGGGGCAGCGCCCGGGCGCCCCTAATGGACGGGCCCCCACTGGTGCACCTACAGGTATCATTCTGGTATGTAAATTTGCATCCAGCAATTCTCTTTCTTGCAGAAGTGATCCGAGTGGCTAATTAGCCACTCAATCACTCCTGCGGGTCCCACCCCCTCCCCCTGCCGACACCTCTCCCGGGCTCTACCATACGATTGTGGCGCCCCCCGGGAGCGATACGGCCGGCAGCGATGGCTCCCATGTACAGAGAGAGAGGAACTGACACCATTCCCTCCTCTCTGTAACCCCCAGAAACCGGGAGAGACGAGTTCTGTGGTCACTTCCAGCTCTGCCTCTTTGTTTACCTGGGTACCAGTCAGTGGTCAGTAAATCAGACGATCGGAGCGATCTGTGTGTGATCAGCTGCATTGGAGGCCAGAGGAGAGGTGTGGGGTCTAATAGACCCCAAATCTCTCCATAAAGAGGACCTGTCACGGCCCATGCTGTCACAAGGAATGTTGTTCATCCCTTGTGATAGCAATAAAGTTCATCCAAAAAAAACAAAGTGTAAAAAAACATTTTTTGTATAAAATAAATAATAAGGTTTTTTTAAAGCGCCCCCGACCCACTGTCTTCCATGCTAATGTGCCGCATACGTTACTCCGGCACCTTTATGTAAACGGTGATGGCACCACACATGTGAGGTATTGTCGTGAATGTCAGAGTGAGAGCAATAATTCTAGCCCCAGACCTCCTGTGAATCTCTAAACTGCTAAATTGTAAAGGCGTTTAAAGCGTAGCCTTTTTTAGCATGACATGTTAGGTATCTATTTACTCGGCATAACATCATCTTTCACATTATATAAAAAAAATTAGGCTAACTGTAGTGTTTTTTTTTTTGTTTAAATTCATGAAAGATTTTATTTTCCCAAAAAAGTGCATTTGAAAAACTGCAAATACTGCAAATACTGAATACTGAAATACTGCAAAAACACGCAAATACTGTGTGATAAAATTGCAACACCCAACATTTTATTCTATAAGGTCTCTGCTAAAAAAAAAAACATATATATATGATGTTTGGGGGTTTTGAGTAATTTTCTAGCAAAAAAAAAAATTAGAAGATTTTTCCATGTAGGAGTGAAGTGTCAGAATTGGCCCGGATGGCAAGTTGTTAAATATGTAAATATGTTCCCTTCTGCCAATACCCAGAATGCTTTTCACAGCACAGCAAGCAGCTGGGCCGGCACAGTCTCTGCTCACTGCTGCATCTCATCTTGCATATACTGCGTTGTGATTGGATAATTTATTGAGCTCCGTGTCAATCCCAATCCTAATATTAGAACTTTTAAAAAAAATATTTTAGGAAAAAAAAATAGAAACCTCCCTAAGTTGAATTGTCCAATCAGCTCAGGCTTTATATACAACATGGGATGGAGAGTAACATTGCCCAGATGATCCTCAGTGGTCTGGGGTGCAGGCTTCAAACCTGTAGCTGCCTAGCGGCAGAGTGGCTCAATTCCACCTTCTGGGCGTTGGTGGTCTGTGGTAGAGGAACTCATGAATCCTTTCTTGACCTTTTGGTTAAGATGAAGTGTAGTACCTGTTCCTATCATTGTCCAGTAGGGGGCACTCTGCCATCATTCTGGTCTTCAAGCTGGGATGGCTGGCTGTATAGTATCCTTGCTGGTATGATGGGGGGTCCTGAGGGCACCTCTGGTGGGAAAGAAACCCAATTAAGCCCCCACAGGGTAAGGTGAAGTATGGGAGTATTTCCCTGTTGTGGTTCTGAGGGGCAATGGGAGTGGTGACCCAGCGCTGGAGAAACACGATGGGTTTGGGACCCCATTTTATGAAACAGCACTAGGCCATCAACACCTGTTACTTCATGGGCTAGGTCTTTTGGCAGAGACCGGGGTAATTTTTGTTACCAGGCTTCAGGGTCAATACATTGGCACTCTGGAGCCCAACCTGCCACCAGGGAGGGCGGCGTTCAGCAGTCTGTAGTGGGAACATTGATTAAGACCAAATCATTGATCTCTACCAGTCTCATGTAACATCTTCCCAGATATGTATTGTCTTCTGCAGCATCTCCCCACCCAACAATATATCCTGTCCCCCAGCCCCCTCCCCCAATGTCCTCACTCTCTGACCCTCATTTCCTCTATTAGGTCTGCAGTCTCTGACAGTCCTGTACAGCATTATATATACTGAACATTATGTGTGGCCCTTTGGTGATGTCGGGGGCCACATTTGAGGTCCCCTTTAGCTCATAAGTTGACAACCACTGCATTGGCACCTTTTTTATTTATTGTCTCTCCACATATGTATCACCTGCACTTTATAGATGGGTTATTTTCACTCACCAGATTGTAAGAAATGGGTCTTTGTGCCTATCCTGAGGTCTAGAGGGGATGAGGATGTGTGGACCCTAGGATCTTTACTCTCCTGCCTTGGGAAAGGTGGCGGGGGGTTGGTGTCTCTCTTTGGGAGAAAGCCTCACCAAATGCTCCTTGGTTGTCTTTGGCTGATCATGAGTAGTGGAGTTTTCTGAGCCTTTTTGGTGAGCGGGGGTATGGGGTCTATCTTTGGGAGAGCCCCTCGCCCAATGCTCTTTGGTTGCCGTCAGCTGATCATGAGGAGTGGAGTATTCTGAGCCTTTTTGGTGGGCGGGGGGATGGCGTCTCTTTTTGGGAGAGCCCCTAACCCAGTGCTTCTTGGTTGCCTTCGGCTGATCATGAGGAGTGGAATATTCTGAGCTTTTTGAGTGGGGGGGGGTTGGTGTCTCTTTTTGGGAGAGCCCCTCGCCCAAAGCTCCTTGGTTGCCTTTGGCTTATCATGAGGAGTGGAGTCTTCTGAGCCTTTTGGGTGCGGGGGTGTGTGTGGGGGGGTTGGTTTCTCTCTTTGGGAGAGCCCCTCGCCCAATGCTCCTTGGTTGCCTTCGGCTGATCATGAGTAGTTGAGTCTTGTGAGTCTTTTGGGTGGTGGGGGTTGGTCTCTCTTTGGGAGAATCCCTCACCCAATGCTCCTTGGTTGGCTACGGCTGATCATGAGGAGTGGAGTCTTCTGAGCCTTTTTGGTGAACGGGGGGATGGGGTCTCTGTTTGGGAGAGCCCCTTACCCAATGCTCCTTGGTTGCCTTCGGCTGATCATGAGGAGTGGAGTCTTCTGAGCCTTTTTCGCGGGCAGGGGGATGGCATCTCTCTTTGGGAGAGCCCCTCACCCAATGCTTCCTGGATGCCTTCAGCTGATCATGAGGAGTGAAGTCTTCTGAGCCTTTCTTGTGAGCGGGGGATGGGGTCTCTCTTTTGGAGAGCCCCTCACCCAATGCTCCTTGGTTACCTTCGGCTGATCATGAGGAGTGGAGTCTTCTGAGCCTTTTTAGTGAGCGGGGGGATGGGGTCTGTCTTTGGGAGAGCCCCTCACCCAATGCTCCTTGGTTGCCTTCGGGCTGATCATGAGTGGAGTCTTCTGAGCCTTTTGGGTGATGGGGGTTGGTCTCTGTTTGGGAGAGCCCCTCACCCAATGCTCCTTGGTTGCCTTTGGCTGATCAAGAGGATCGGGGTCTTCTAAACCTTTTGGACTAGGTGGACCTGGGTGGCTCTGCCCCCATCAGGAGTCTTGTGTCTTCGGGGGGGTACTTCCTCTTCCAGAGGGGACCATGTGACTCACCCTAAGTGCACTTTTTTGTCCACATACACTTTTTTTTTGGTTTTCGGTTCACTTTTAGTGTCTTGTTTTTCTTACTATGTGTGTGTATCATTCTCAAGCTGGCTGTTGGCTTTCTAGTGGAAGTGATTGGGTTAGCTGGAAAAGCCATCAAATCACTTCCACAATCATTAGAACAAGCCACCCCCCTCCACCCACCTTGTATCCTGGGCTCCAATGTCCAATCTGTGTGCCTGGTGACGGGCCTTGCGGGTGTCAACCGGGTAAGCTGGAGTAAATCAGTTCATTTCCATTTGCTGATGATCCTAAATCGGGGGCATGAACCCAAAAATGACGTGCATTACGTCAGCTAATCAAGCTGAATATGAGCTTAGGTAGCTGCAGCGGAGACATTAGGGGTCTAACAGTCTCAATAAAGAGAACCCGTCACTTCATAAATGCCCCAAAACTTCAAATCTACTCATTATGTCAGAATGATTCGTTTTCTAAATTTATTTTGGATATTCGGAATCATTTTGTATATTTGTTATTTTCAAATTGATTTAGAATGTATTCAAATTTTGGAAGACAGCTATGTTTATTCTATTTTATTCAAATCTTTTCTATTCTAATCTACTCTATTTTTTCTATTCTATTCTCTTTTATTCTATTCTGTTTTAGTCTACTATATTCTTTTATTTTCTATTCTGATCCATTCCATTCTGTTTTATTACATTTTCATTTTATTTTATTCTAGTCTTTTATTTTCTATTCTTTTCTATTCTATTTTATTCTATTCTATTTTGTTTTTCTATTCTGATCTGTTTTATATGGCTGTACTTCTCCTGCGGATGACAGGAGTGCCATCCGTTCTGCACTCCTGTGACCTATTTTCAGCGGACAGCGGGCCGAAGCCAGCTGTCGGCTGACGTCACAGAGCTGGTCCAGGCTCAGGAAAGATCGCGACCATATTGTCAGGATCCGCCCACATGGCTGAACCAGCACCCAGATCAGTGAGCCGCTAAGAGCCTGAGCCGGCCGCTCCTGCCCCCCTCCACAGCTCAGCGCTCCAAAGAGTGAGGAGAGTGCAGAGCAGAGAGCCGGTGACTGACAGTCAGCAGCTCTCTGCTCAGGGAGCTCTGAGAACCGAGCGATCGGTAGTGTTTAATCACTCTGTTCTCTGTGTTCGAGTCGGCGTGGGACAGATGCTGCATCCACCGAGGTAAGTATGATTCTGCAATTTAAAAAAATACCCCATACTTCTCTTTTAAAGAGGAGCTGCAGTCTGCTCACATAATTTCTAATAAAAAAACATCTTTGCCATTCTGAAGCTTCCCTCCAACCACTTTGCATATTATTTTATATATACTGTGATTCTGTACTTGCCAAATATGCTGCAGAAATCTCCCTCCACTGAGTCTGGCTGCAGCCATTTTAACTGTGGGCAACTGAAGCCGCTGCCTGTTCACTTCCTGGATTTACACAGAGGCACACCTCCAGCTCTGCAGCTCTCGTTGGCCCTCTTGTGACTCATCCCCCTTCCCTGTCATAAGCCTAGACTAATGACCAGACAGGAAACAGGAAGTGGGCTGTATAAGTGATTTTTGACGAATTCGGTAATTACGAAATTTCCGAATTTTTCAATTTCCAAAATTTTGAATTTCCGAATTTCGAATTTCCGAAATTTCGGAAATTTGGAATTCGGAAATTCTACATTTTGGAAATTGGAAAATTCAAAATTTGGTAAATTTGAAATTCGGAAATTGGAAATTTCGTAGATTTGTAAATTTCGGGAAATTAGATTTCAGAAATTTGAAATTTCAGAAAATCGGAAGTTCGGAAATTCAAAATTTCGGAAATTCAGAAATTCGAAATTAGGAAATTCAAAAATGCGGAAATTCAAAATTTCGGAAATTTGAAAATTAAAAAATTTGGAAATTTGAAAATCCAAAAATAAAAATGAAAATCTGAAAATTCAAAAGAATGAAAATCCAAGAATTCGAAAACCGGAAAATCTGAAATAATAACTAACTAATAATAAGAGCCCTTTCACACTGGGGCGGTTTGCAGGCGCTTTTGCGCTAATAATAGCGCCTGCAAACCGACCCGAAAGTCCCGCTGCCTTAATTCCAGTGTGAAAGCCCCCGAGGGCTTTCACACTGGAGCGATGCGCTGGCAGGACGGTAAAAAAAGTCCTGCCAGCAGCATCTTCGGAGCGGTGAAGGAGCGGAGTGTATACCGCTCCTTTACCGCTCCTGCTCATTGAAATCAATGGGACGGCGCGACTATACCGCCGGCAATGCGCCTCTGCAGAGGCGCTTTGCGGTGGTATTTAACCCTTTCTCGGCCGCTAGCGGGGGTAAAACCGCCCCGCTAGCGGCCGAATACCGATGGTAAAACGCCGCAAATAATAGCGGCGTTTTACCGCCGACGCCGCCCCAGTGTGAAAGGGCTCTAACTATTAAATTCTAGGTATTGGAATTTCCTTACAAATGTAGCTGTTAGTGAAAGTAACGAGTATGAATTTATCCGATGTTATGAATTATCTGAAATAACGAATGCCGCATCTAAATGAATGGAACGTAACAATCTAATAATAATAAAAAACAATAATAATAATACCTTTTTATTATTATTATTTGTCATTAATTTGTTCCACTCCATTTGTTTAGATGCGGCATTTGTTATTTCGGATAATTGGTAACTTCGGATAAATTCGTATTCGTTACGTTCACTAACAGGCAAATTTGTAAGGAAATTCCAATACCTATCATTTAATAGTTAGTTATCATTAGTTAGTTATTATTTCAGATTTTACTGATTTTCTTTCTTTTTTTCAGATTTTCAAATTTTCGGATTTCCGAATTTTCGAATTTCCGAAAAAAGCAAAAAAACCAAATCAAACTAAAATGAACAAATTTTCTAGTCAGTGCACATGTCTAATCATCATCTTATTACTTTGGAAGCTTACTGTATTTATTGCAATATGTTTCCATTTCGAATTCGAATTCAGATAATTTGTTTCGCTATAATTTATTTTGGATTTGTTACTATTGAGATTCAGAAATTCGGATACATCAGAATCTTTGAATATTGAAAATTTGGTCCGTTATCATCATTAACAGAAGTAGAGACTTGTTCCATGTTGGGTGGAGGGAACGTGAATCTGCGTCTTCCCTATGGAGGTAAAGTCCAGGATGAGCCTCGGGAACTGAGTGGGTTTCATTTCTGAGTATTTGGGGCCCCAAAGCAGTAAGTGGGGCTCACCCTCCAGGGGCCCCCTAGTCACACAACTGGCACAGCCTGTTCTCCCTCTGGCCTTTTAAATCTGTCTGTGCCATCCTGATTGGCTGCCCAGGCTGGGGGCACGTAGTCTGTATGGGCTTTGGATCTGTCTTTTCGGGTTTGGGAGTGTTTGTGTTCTCCTCGGAGTGATGGGAAATGGTCTGCTCTCTGAGAATGTATTTCATCTCTTTTATTCAGTGGCATATTTTTCTTTGGACTTGTTTATTGCTGCCTAGACATGTGTAGTTCATTTCCTTCTGAATTGACAAATTGCAATAGTACCGAATTTAAACGAATCCAAAATTACAAAAAAAAAATTTCAGACGAAATTCGAATTCGAATTGATTCGAATAGTTTTCGAATCCATTTCGAATGCTAATAGCTTTCAAATTCGAAAAGGTTTCTAATTCAAATAGTGTTCTAATTGGAACAGTTTTCGAATTCGAATAGTTTTCGAATTTGAGTAGTTTTCCAATTTCCAAAGAGAATAAAATAGAATAGAAAAAAATATAATAGAATAAAAAAAAACTGAAAATAAAAGAATAGAATATAATAGAATAAAACAGAACAAAATAGAAAATAAAATAAAAGAATAGTATATAAACAAATAGAATAGAATAGGATAGAATAGAATAGAATAAAAAAAAAGAATAAAATAAAATAGTAAGAATATAACCATCTTCTGAAATTTACATTTCAAATAAAATACATTTGAATTTGAATACCTAAGTAAAGAAAAGAATAAAATAGAACAAAAAAGGATAGACTATAACAGAAGAGAAAAGAACCGAATTAAAAAAAACAATAGAATAGAAAGAATATAACAATTTCCCAAAATTCAAATAGAATCAATTTGAATAGAATAGAAAAGAATAGATTAATATAGAATAAAAAATAACAGAATAGAATAGAAAAAACAACAGAATAGAATAGAAAGAATATAACCAGCTTCTGAATTTCGAATAGAGTAAATTTGAATTTGAATAGAAAAAACTAGAATAGAATAGAATAAACACACAGAAAAGACTAGAAATAATATAACCATTTCCCAAAATTCAACTAGAATCAATTCGAATTTGAATAGAATGGAAAAGAATAGATTAGAATATGAAGATGGTTATATTCTTTCTATTCTGTTCTATATTTTGTTCTATGCTATTCTGTTATTTTCTATTCTATTCTCTTCTATTCTATTCAAATTCAAATTGATTCTATTTGAAATTTGGGAAATGGTTATATTATTTCTGTTTTTATGCTATTGTTTTTTTGAATTATATTATTTTCTATTCTATTCTTTTCTATTCGAATTTCAGAAGATGGTTATATTAGCCCATTTTTTTTTGTATAATGTGAAAGATGACACCGAGTAAATAGATACCTAACATGTCACGCTTTGAAATCGCGCACGCTCGTGCAATGGCGACAATCTACGGTACCTAAAAATCTCCACAGGCGCTACTTTAAAGATTTCTACCAGTTTAGAGTTACAGAGGAGGTCTAGTGCTTGAATTATTGCTCTCAGTCTGACGATCGCGCCGATACCTCACACGTGTGGTTTGAACACTGTTTACATAAGCGGGAGCGACCTACGTATGCGTTCGCTTCTGCGTGCGGGACGGAGCGCTTTAAAAAAAAATTTCTTTTATTATAATTTATTTATTTATTTATTTAATTTATTTTTACACTGTCTCTGTTTAAAATAAAAATAAAAAATCTGATCATTTTATTGCTGTGACAGGTCCTCTTTATGTAGGGATATAAGAGCTATAGACCCCCAAATCCCTCCTTTGCCCTTAAAAGTATTCAAAAATGCGTTTTGAAACACTAGTTTTTTTTTTTCTCAAATTGGCGCCATTGGCTGCCGAGAAAACTGGAAGTGATGTCATGACATCGTCTCGGGTTACTAGATCGGAGACCCGATCGGAGCCGATTCCAGCTTCATTTGGGTATTTGGCCAGCCGGTGGACGTGTCAGCTGGTCGCTCGGGTCTCCTGGTGGGACCTTTTTCACGTCAGACTTTAGGTGACCTCTGTACTCCTGCAGGCTGCAGCTCAGCCTTACCTGTAGTGTGCGGCGCCAATCCCATTCATGACCACTTAGAGACAGCAGGCTGCACGCACCAGGCAGCCAGAGCCACGATAAGAGAGCCATGGCCCGCCCATTTACACAGAGCAAGCGCCGAGCGGGGGATCTGATAGTGCTCGGGGCGGCTGCAGTGTCATTCCTGCCTCCTGGACCTGGCGGCGCCTATGATGGACGTCACACGTCTCGCGGTCCCGGCATTGGAGCAGTGCGGCGCCCATCATAGGCGCTGCCAGGTCCAGGAGGCGGGACTTGTTATGTCACTTGGCCATGCTCGGAGTCGGATTGATCCCCCCTGGCTGTGCTGAGTGAGACAGCCAGCGGCAGTCTGACTCTTTGTAGGCGGCCGCTCGGGGCTAATAATACAATTATGAATGCCCGAGGCCCAGGGCTATTTTGGGGGCCCACTCGGGGCTCCGGCCCCCCCTCAGCCCCCCCTCCCGACGCCACTGCTTCCTCCCTAATCTGTGTTCCTGCTGCGCAGTCGGCGTCATTCCTGTTTGCTTTCTTCCCCCTTCAGCGACAGTAAATCTTAAAGCTGTCAGCTGATCAGCCTCTAGGGGCTCTGATTTTAGGCACGGTGCCTAGAATAGTGAGCAACTGAGCATGTGCAGAGCGGGGTGAGACCGTACATTACTGATTTTAAACAGTATAGCTACTTATTTTTAATGTTTTACATATCTATACCTGCAAAAGGGGCCGAAGTCATCCAGCAGGACTTCATTTTCTGATGAAAGTTTTACTTCAAAGTAATTTTTATGTCACTTTTACAATGTTACTCTTTATATTATTATATTAATAAAATTTGTATTTTATATCCAGTTGCCAACTGCCATATAGCCAGTTTTACTGCTAGAGGGCGGCCGCTCTGTGCAGAATCACGTATATACATGTGATTCTGCACTTCAGAGTAGAGGGGGGGGGCGTGTGCACGTGCGCTTCCGGCGCGCCACCTCTGTTGTGATTACTCACAGGAGAAGCCAATCGGCTGGTGCCGGCCAATGGATGACCACCGGCACCCGCTGATCGGCGAGGAGAGGCACAGAACTGAGCTCTAAACAATACAGATCTCCATCCTGATGGCGAAAGTGATGGATTTTGTTTCCCTGCAAATCACATCCCTTAGTAAAAGCAGCGCACATAAACACTGGCTAGGCACACATGTATCCCTTTGAGCGCCCCTAGATGTTTAACCCCTTCACCGCCAGTGTCATTAGTACAGTGACAATGCATGTTTTTAGCACTGATCTTTGTATTAGTGTCACTGGTTCCCACAAAGTGTCAGTTGGTGTCCGATCTGTCCGCCGCAATGTCGCAGTCCCGCTAAAAATCACCGATCACCGCCATTACTAGTTTAAAAAAAAAGAATAAAAAGTCCATAAATCTATCCCCTAGTTTGTACACGCTAAAAATCACTGATCACCGCCATTACTTGTAAAAAATAAAAAAAATAAAAAAAATAAAAAGTCCATAAATCTATCCCGTAGTTTGTACACGCTATAACTTTTGCGCAAACCAATCAATATATTCTAAGTGGGATTTTCTGTACCAAAAATATGTAGCAGAATACATATCGGCCTAAATTGATGAAGAAATTTGATTCTTTCAAAAAAAATTTATTGGATGTTTTATAGCAGAAAATAAAAAAATATATATTTTTTTATATTCAAAATTGTTGCTCTTTATTTTTTTATAGCGCAAAAAATAAGAACCTCACATCAAATACCACCAAAAGAAAGCTCTATTTATGGGAAAAAAAAGGACATCATTTTTATTTGTGTACAACGTCGCACGACCGCGCAAGTGTCAGTTAAAATAACACAGAGCCGTATGGCAAAAAAAAAAAATGGCCTGGTCATGAAGGGGGGTAAATCTTCTGGAGGGCAAGTGGATATGGAATGGGGTGTAGGATAACCACTAGAGGGAGCTCTAAGAAAATCACTGTTGAGCTTTCAGCCACACAGGGTGTGCGTTGATTTTAATGCGATGGTTGGCTCATCAGGCTTGCCTTGTGAGAACTACAATCAAGAAAGCAGAGTGTGTAACATAGTGTACATAGATCATCAATAATCACATTCCATACAGAGGCTAAAAAAAAAAAAAAGCAACAAAGATTGTATTTCTTCCAACAATCTGTTTATACAAAAACTGATAAAACGGTACAAAGTCTTCATCTCTGATAAGCGGATGAGAGTTTAACTTTTTTTTTTTTCTCTTTAAATATGTAAATCTGTTCCCATCTGCCAATACCCAGAATGCTTTTCACAGCACAACATGCAGCTGGGCCAGCACGGTCTCTGCTCACTGCTGCGTCTCATCTTG
This sequence comes from Lithobates clamitans, assembly GCA_037952925.1. Classification (NCBI taxonomy): domain Eukaryota; kingdom Metazoa; phylum Chordata; class Amphibia; order Anura; family Ranidae; genus Lithobates; species Lithobates clamitans. The sequence goes on from JBBGZY010002847.1 coordinate 38,800, forward strand.
TATATACTAAATTGTAATTGGATTATGGCTCCCTGCCAATCACAATCCTAACATTAGAATTTTCTTTTTATATTTAGGTTGAAAAAAAAAATCAAAATTCCTCCCTAAGTTGAATCGTCCAATCAGCTCCGGCTTTATATACAACATGGGATGGCCTATAACATTGCCCAGATGATCCTCAGTGGTCTGGGGTGCAGGCTTCAAACCTGTAGCTGCCTAGCGGCAGAGTGGTTCAATTCCACCTTCTGGGCGTTGGTGGTCTGTGGTAGAGGAACTCATGAATCCTTTCTTCACCTTTTGGTTAAGATGAAGTGTAGTACCTGTTCTTACCATTGTCCAGTAGGGGGCACTCTGCCATCATTCTGGTCTTCAAGCTGGGATGGCTGGCTGTATAGTATCCTTGCTGGTATGATGGGGGGTCCTGAGGGCCCTTCTGGAGGAAAAAAACCCAAAAGGGTGAAGTTTGGGAGTATTTCCCTGCTGTGGTTCTGAGGGGCAATGGGAGTGGTGACCCAGTGCTGGAGAAACACGATGGGTTTGGGATCCCATTTTATGAAACAGCACCAGGTCATCAACACCTCTTACTTCATGGGCTAGGTCTTTTGGCAGAGACCGAGGCAATTTTTGTTACCAGTCTGCAGGGTCAAGCCATTGGCACCCTGGAGCCCAACCTGCCACCAGGGGGGGCACACGCGGCCCTTTGGTATATGATGTGCGGCCCTCAGCAGTCTTTAGTGGGAACATTGATTAAGGTCATATCATTGATCTCTACCAGTCTCATGTAACATCTTCCCAGATTTGTATTGTCTTCTGCAGCATCTCCCCACCCAACAATATATCCTGTCCCCCAGCCCCCTCCCCCAATGTCCTGTACAGCATTATATATACTGAACGATATGTGTGGCCCTTTGGTGATGTCAGGGGCCACATGTGTGTGTGTGTGTGTGTGGGGGGGGGGGTTGGTTTCTCTCTTTGGGAGAGCCCCTCGCCCAATGCTCCTTGGTTGCCTTTGGCTGATCATGAGGAGTGGAGTCTTCTGAGCCTTTTGGCTGGTGGGGGTTGGTCTCTTCAATTCCACCCTCTGGGCATGGGTGTCCGCAGGTAGGGGCAAGGGGGGGGGCAGTTGCCCCCCCCCCCGAATTGTCAAGAAGTTGTTACAGTTGCCAGTTGCAGTGTCCGCCGTGGCCGCCGCTGACCTTTTCTGAGTCAGCAGGCTGCTCTCTGTCCTGACACATCGGATGTTCCTCCCTCACCCCCCCGGCCCGATCATTGGATGAGATGGCTCGGCAGCTCGGCCATTCCGCGGCTCCTCCTTAGTGATTGGCTGCCTGCCTGTGTACATGTTCTGTGTAGATCCGCCACCCACTCAGTGCAGTCAGTGGCCGAGCCGCTGAGTGATACGCTGCCAGTGCCTACTCATCATCACATCACAGGAAATCCTAATCCGTATACCATTGTAAGCAACAGAAGAAGAACCACAGGTAACAGCAGTTAGGAGGAGCAATACTTTGTATTGGAAATTACTCAGGCCAGGCATACCATGACCATATAAATAAAGCCTAGAGAATGTACATCTTTTTATATTGCATGGGTGAGCTTAATATGATGCCCCCCTCTGAAAAAAGTTCTGCGGACGCCCATGCCTCTGGGCGTTGGCGGTCAGCAGTAAAATAACTGTGAAGTGTGTCTGACCTTTAATTTAAAGTGGAGTTCCACTCCTAAAATTATTTTTGCATTATTCAGCTGCATTAAAAACAATTAATAACATTTGGAAAAAAAAATTGTTTTTTATTCACCTTTTCATGACTGTTGCTAGGGGGGTCCCTCGTAATCTGCCTCCTCCTGTCCCTGTCGCCTGATGTCATTTCCCTCGTCGCCCATGCTCACTAGTGCTCCTGGGAGATGCTTGTCAACATTTCCCAGGAGTCAGTGGGCAGCGCCGAGGGTGGCTTTGTTGCCATCACAACGGCGGGGGGCGGGCACTTCCAACGTCAGAAGTATATACGGCGCATGCGCGGGAACGGCGTGCATGCGCGAGAACGGGCGTGCATGCGCGAGAATGGGTGTGCATGCGCAAGAACGGGTGGTGCATGCTGGTCGCTCATCTGCACCAGATCCCGGAAGTTTCCATAGTGCTTGTGGGCCCATCCCTTACCCACCTCCCAGTACCGCCCCTTTCAGAACTAAGTATCATTTTGTGGTGTTATTTTGTATGGAATTTGTTAATGATAATGAAAGCAGTAAAATAGATCTAACAACAATGGACACCCAAAGGAAAATAGATCCACCCCAGCAACAATGGTCTCCCAACAGCCACCATCAATAGACCCTCCCCTGCAAAAATAGATCCCCTCCAGCAACAATAGATTACCCAGTAGCCAGCATCAATAGACCCTCCAGCAGCCAGCATCACAGACCACTCCCTTAACAGTAGATCCCTCCCAGCAACAACTGACCCCCCCCCCCGGAACATAAGACCCACTCCAGCAACAAATGATCCCCTGGAGCAACAGAAAACCTCCACAGTAACAATAGACCCCCTTTCTCTGCAAAAATAGATCCCTTCCAGCAACAATAGATTCCCCAGCAGCCAGCATTACTAGACCCTCCAGAACATCCCAGCACCCCTTGCCATTGCATAAATTCAGTTATGAAGGTGCTGGAACTGCGTTCCCCCACATTCCTGCTGAGAAAAAGCCCTGATTTTGCATAAAAATATACAAAAAACAAATACTTCGACAGGGTACATTCCACTCTGTACTGCGACTCAGCCAATAAATACACTACCTAACAATACATTTCAATGCATACAAATAAATTCCATTCATCCTGTGGTGTTATGCCTGATGTGTTGTGCAGAATAATGAAACCCGGAAACATCACATCATGCGTGACGCCGCATTACCCCGAAAGCATTAACTAAAAACATGTTACTAGCAAGTCAGAAAAATTGCATTTCAACAGGCAACGGGTGTAATGGGGGTAGGGGGTGGGTGGGGGGGAGAGTTCACAGGCCTGAAGCTTTATTGAATGGCCAAAGGATACATAGGGGGGGAAATCTTCAGACCTCCTCTTCTTCCTTAAAGTCCATCAAGTTATAGTCTCTGAGCAGACTGTGGACCAGTCTGTGACAGTCCTCCATGGACATCCTCTCTCCCGCTGGTGGATGAGGCGCTTTCTGGCGCACCATACAGCGTCCTCAAAGCAACACAGAACCCGCCAGGCGCTGTCAATGTCCTCCTGTGAATGGGTTCCACAGTAGAGTCTGTTCAAAACACCGAAGTGTGTCGATTGCAGTCTGTGGCACAAAGTCTTCAGGTTCCAAGGTTGGGACTGCAGGATTGGAGTCCAACCGAGTTGTGAAGGTTCTCCAAGATGGGGAACCAAGTGTGGTCGGAGGTAGAGGGTAAGCAGTCGCCACTAAGTGACCAACTACCTTATTACCGGAGACCACTGTGAGTGAGCTTGAGCAAGTACCAGAGCAGTCCTCTCAGAAGTGGGAAAGATTCAGCCAGTGCCAAGCCAGGGACCCAGCAGATTAGCGGGGGTAATACTTGCGGAGAATGCAGTGGGATAGCTGTGGAAGAGCTCAGGGGATCTGGAGATGGCTGGGATCTGGAAGTCTAGTGAGAGACTGGGAGCTCAGTGAGTGAAGACCTACAGTGGGATACTGTGAGATAAGAGAAGAACTATTCTGTGTTACCAAGAGTTATGTACAATTATTTTTAGTGACTGTTACAGGTTCAGTTGCCATAGGAAACAGCGGTCCTACCTATACAGATGTGACATCCGGCTGGAGGCCTTTCCCTGTATAGCTGTCTACCTATAGTGTCTCGGAGTCGGCCAATTAACATTGCATCTACTTAAGGGTGCCCGCTCTCCCACAGTTCTTGTTAAGAGACAATAAATATCTTGTTCTCATTCAAAAAGTGACTGGCGCCCATCATTTCATCTTGTATGACACCCACCATGCCTGTGAACCCACTCCACAAGGAAGGACACCAGCTCTCCCTAACCCCTGAGGTCACCATCAGGCCACTGGAGGTCTAGGAGGTCGCTACAATCATCTGGTCCAGACTTTCTCAACCTTTTCAACACAGAGGAACCCTTGAAATAACGTTTCGGTCTGAAGGAACCCCTGTTAAAAATGGCTATATCTACAACTCGTGATGGTGTGATGGTCAGTGGAAGAATGCTGTGTTCACATCTGCGGTCTTGGGGAAGAATTTCCCCACTACAGATATCTAAAAAGATAATTGGTGTCACTGGGAGCTTATGTGAGAGGCAAAAATTGGTCATTGCTCAAGGAACCTCTAGCAACCATTGGAGGAACCCTACAGTTCCATGGAACCCTGGTTGAGAATCCCTGATCTGGTCTATACAGTCCAATTTCTAGTCTAATAATGATAGGATCTCATATATACAGCAAACATACCATATACTGTATATAGTCTATTCATTATGTAGGCACCAAAATTTCCCCATACTCCTCCCTATGATGAGGAATTAGTGTTAACGGGTTTCACATCCCGCGCTCCTCTTCTCTTATTAATTCTGTGCTTTGTATGGAGTCATTGGAGGTCAGACAAGTGTTTGGAATCCGTTCCTTCCATCTTATGATTTAATTCTTTATTTGGGGGGTGTGATTGTATTCTCATTGGTCCGTCATGAGTGGGGACAAAACTGTCTCAGTCCCTTTGGAGATCCTTCTTCAATAAGGAGCGTCCCGATGATTCACATTCGTGTTGTTAATGATCCGGGTCAGGACCGCGACATCAGACCGGGATTGCTGGAAGAGAGAAATGTAGCCGGATATAATTATTATATTACAGCGCCAAACCTGTTATTGTGACCAGCGAGGGCAGCCATCTTTGGATGTATTCCGCCAGAGGACAGTATAGTTGTTAAAACGAAAACTCCCAAACTGGAAACTATACTAGCAACACGGCTGCTCCTTTTCTATTTTATTATTACAATATTCCCCAATCCTGGCCCACATACACCTCTGTGGCAACCAATCATTTCATAGTTATCAATCGCTTGTGACCTCAGCAGGCAAAAGAATTATTATTTTTTGTGATCCATTGCTGCAGGGGGAAAAAAAAAAGGGACAAAGCGAATCCAAGATGGCCACTGAAGCTTACAGGAAATTCTGGTGACATCACCCAGGAAATGAAGCTGGGGTCTATCTGACTTCTAATGCACATTGTGAGAAGCTCACAGTGTGCGGTGAAATCAGAGAAAGCCATTTCAGTCAAGGAGAGAAGCCTGGACAACTGTGCAGGACTGAAGGGGACTCTGGAGGGATGATTTAACTCTTCCTTCACCTAGACTTTGGAGCTCTCAGTCTGCAGGTGTAGCTCAGGACAGGATTTTTTCAACTTTTTTTCAGTGGTGGCATCCTTTTAAATTATGCAAAATACATCACATTCAAGGCCCCCATCATATCAGAGCACCCCTATACATTAAATGCCCACTTTTACATTAGTGTTCCCCCTTTACATCAGGGGTCCTGCTATCACATCAAGCTCCCTGTTCACATCAGAGGCCGCTCTTCACTTCAGAGGTCCACCCATAACATCGGAGCCCTCTTTACATCAGTCTCCCCTTCACATCGGAGATCCCTCATCATGTCAGAGGCCCCTCATCACATCAAAGATCCCCCCATCACATCAGAGGTTTTACCATTATATCGGAGATCCCTCCATCACATCAGAGGTTTTCCCATCACATCAGACATGTCCATCACATCAGAGGCCCCTCTTCACCTAAGAGGTCTACCCATAACATTGGAGCCCTCTTTACATCAGTCTCCCTCTTACATTGAAGATCCCTCATCATGTCAGAGGCCCCTCATCACATAAAAGATCCCCCCATCACATCAGAGGTTTTACCATTATATCGGAGATCCCCCATCACATCAGAGGTCCCCATCACATCAGAGGTCCCCCATGACATCAGAGATCCCCCGTCACATCAACGATCCCCCAATCACATCATAGGCCCCCCATCACATCAGAGGTTCCCACATCACATCAAAGATCACCTCATCACATCAGAGATCCCCCATCATATTAACGATCCCCCAATCACATCATAGACCCCCATCACATCAGAGGTCCCCCGTCACATCAGAGATCCCCCCATCACATCAGAGGTCCTACCATCACATCAAAGATCACCTCATCACATCAGAGATCTCCCGTCACATCAAAGACCCACCCATCACATCAGTGGTCTTCCCATCACATCAAAGATCCCCCAATCGCATCATAGGCCCCTCATCACATCAGAGATCCCCCCCATCACATCAGAGATCCCCCATCACATCAGACATCCCCATTACATCAGAGTTCCTCCCATCACATCAACGACCCCCCCCCCCATCACATCAGAGGTCCCTCATCATGTCAGAGGCCCCCCATCACATCAGAGACCCCCCATCACGTCAGTGGTTTTACCATTATATCGGAGATCCCCCATCACATTAGAGGTCCCCATCACATCAGAGGTCCCCCATGACATCAAAAATCACCTCATCACATCAGAGATCCCCCGTCATATCAACGATCCCCCAATCACATCATAAGCCCCCATCACATCAGAGGTTCCCCCATCACATCAAAGATCACCTCATCACAACAGAGATCTCCCGTCACATCAAAGACCCAGCCATCACATCAGAGGTCTTTCCATCACATCAAAGATCCCCCAATCACATCATAGGCCCCTCATCACATCAGCGATCCCCCATTACATCAGAGTTCCTCCCATCACATCAACGACCCCCCCATCACATCAGAGGTCCCTCATCATGTCAGAGCCCCCCCCCCCATCACATCAGAGATCCCCCAACACGTCAGAGGTCCCCCATCACATCAGAGTTCCCCATCACATCAGAGATCCCCCAACATGTCCGAGGTCCCTCATCATGTCAGAGGTCCCTCATCACATCAGAGATCCCCCCCATCACATCAGAGGTCCCCCATCACATCAAAGGCCCCCCATCACATCAGAGGCCCCGGGTAAATATAAGAGCCCCCTATCACTTCAGAGATCAGGCTTCCCATCATATCAGAGTCCTTCATTACAATAGAATCATCCCTATACATTCAAAAATAAACAGGCTAGGGGGATGTCTTTTTAAGATTTATTGCTTGAAGAACAGGAGAGGGTTTGGGGTGGTATGGGATACCCCAAGAACACTGTGTAGTAACAGGAGGACACTTTTCATTATGCTAGGCTTCTCTGAACAGTCTTCGTCTCGGGGTAAAAGGGAATGGCCAGAACTGAGACCATGTAAGAACTGTCCCTTATCACCCCAAAAATAAGCAGAACACAGTCACCATGTTCTTAAGCTCAGGTCAGTACTAACTAAGTCACAGGACAGCTCCACACCCTCCGGCGTCCACCTGAGACTCTTCAGTGAGCACTCCAGACTAGATTCTTAGAGGAAGTCCTTCAGTTATATTCAAAGATACTTAGGCTATATAGGATATACAGTATCTCACAAAAGTAAGTACTTTGTGAGATACTGTATATACAGGGATAATACTCCAGATGTTCTCCCCAGCCACCTACTGGGCATACCTCCCCAGGGATTGACTGAAGCACAATAAATATTCAAGCTGTCCGTTTGACTCTCCCGGCCCCATATGTTCTAGAAGCCTCTAGAAGGCAGGGGGGAAATAGTCAAGCCTGCAACCTGTGAGATCTAGAACAGCCCAAAGAAACCAATAGCAGCTCCAATGATTATTGAGGAGACAAAAAGAACTAAATGTACCTATCCTCCTAGCGGCCTAACTAGGAGGGTGCTACAATAAGCCAGCCAGGAAATGAGGGCGGGGCTCTATCTGACTGGCTGCAGCTTCTAATGCACATTATGAGAAGCTCACAGTGTGCAGTGAAATCAGAGGAAGCCATTTCAATCCGGGAGAGGAGCCGGTACAACTCTGCAAGACTGAAGGGAAGGCTGGAGGTCAGATTTAAGCAAAAACTCTTTATTTTTTTCCTCTTTGCACTTTAGCAGATGCTAAACACCCATTAAAATGCAGAACGTTCCACTTAAGGACGCATTTGAGGCTGAAAAAGGCATCAAGCTGACTGAGAGCTGCAGATAAAATCTCCACCTAATTCCTATTGACATTGAAGACGCGGCGATCCCAAAATCTCTATTTCATGCAGTCTGTTCGCGGTGTGCCGCCGTCTGCAGGCCCGCATGTCCAACTTAGATAAATAGAGCTTAACACCCTTGTCACTCCAAGACAGATGTCCCCAACTGCGTGCAAGTCACCGAGCTGCCGGGGATTGAGGGCTTTACAGAACTTTCCTCCTCCCTGTCCATGGAAATCAAATAAAGGCATTAGAAGCGACAAAGAAATGCATTATTAGGCCAATGAGCATACGAGACCCGGCAGTACGACTCCCGCTACTCGCCGCATTCACCGCCACCGGAATCTGGACCTATAAGACTTAAAGGGGGTCTATGCAGTGCCGGGACAAGGTCATCTAGACCCCGGGTGAACATGTCAAGATGTATGAGCATTATGTGTCAGCAAAAATTCCCCCCCTAAAAAAAATTAAGCCTAAATCTCCCCTCCTCCCAGTACAATCCCCCCTCCCCCCGAAATCCTCCCTCCCAGAACAAATGTCCTTTCCATCCCCCCACCAACAAAAAAAATATCCCTCCTCTCAGAACAAATCATTCCCCCCCAAATTCCCCCAGCACAAATACCCCCCACCAAAAAAAATAAAAAGGTCACCCCTCCTAGCACAAATCCTCTACCCCTCAAATTTCCCCTCCAAGTACACATCCTCCCCCTTCCCACTCCAAATCCACCCCCAGCACAAATTCCCCCCCAATCCCCAAATTCCCCCCCAAGACGAACCACCAGGACTATTGCTAGAGCAGGCCACCTGGCCACACTGAAGAGATTGGGGGAGAAGGGCCTTAGTCAAGAGTGGCCAGACGGAAGCCACTCCTCAGTAAAAGGCACATGACAGCCCGTCTGGAGTTTGCCAAAAGGCACCTGAAGGACTCTCAGACCATGAGAAACAAAACTCTCTGGTCTGATAAAACAAAGATTGAACTCTTTGGCCTGAATGGCAAGCGTCGTGTCTAGAGGAAACCAGGTACCGCTCATCACCTGGCCAATGCCATCCCCACTGTGAAGCATGGTGGTGGCAGCATCATGCTGTGGGGATGTTTTTCTATTTTTTTTTTTAAATCAGAATAAAGTTTAATAACAACTTTTAACAGTATAATAAACAAAGCACATTCAGAAGTATTACATTGTACAATACATTCATAGAATACAAAGTAGAATAATGTTCTTGTACAAAGCCAAACCAGGTTTATAAAGTGGGGATGTTTTTCAGCGGCAGGAACTGGGAGACTAGTCAGGATGGAGGGAAAGAAGAACGCAGCAATGTACAGAGACATCCTTGGTAAAAACCTTCTCCAGAGCGCTCTGGAACTCAGACTGGGATGAAGGTTCATCTTCCAAAAGGACAACGACCCTAAGCATACAGCCAAGATAACAAGGGAGTGGCTGTGGGACAACTCTGTGAATGTCCTTGGGTGGTCCAGCCAGAGCCCAGACTTGAACCCGATTGAACATCTCTAAGGAGATCTGAAAATGGCTGTGCACCGACACTCCCCATCCAACCTGATGGAGCTTGAGAGGTCCTACAAAGAAGAATGGGAGAAATTGACCAAAAATAGGTGTGCCAAGCTTGTAGCATCATACTCAACAAGACTTGAGGCCATAATTGGTGCCAAAGGAGCTTCACCAAAGTATTGAGCAAAGGCTGTGATACTTATGTACATGGGAGGAGCCTGTGATACTTATGTACATGGGAGGAGCCTGTGATACTTATGTACATGGGAGGAGCCTGTGATACTTATGTACATGGGAGGAGCCTGTGATACTTATGTACGTGGGAGAAGCCTGTGATACTTATGTACATGGGAGGAGCCTGTGATACTTATGTACATGGGAGGAGCCTGTGATACTTATGTACATGGGAGAAGCCTGTGATACTTATGTACATGGGAGGAGCCTGTGATACTTATGTACATGGGAGGAGCCTGTGATACTTATGTACATGGGAGGAGCCTGTGATACTTATGTACATGGGAAGAGTCTGTGACACTCATGTACATGGGAGGAGTCTGTGATACTTATGTACATGGGAGGAGCCTGTGATACTTATGTACATGGGAGGAGCCTGTGATACTTATGTACATGGGAAGAGTCTGTGACACTCATGTACATGGGAGGAGCCTGTGATACACATGTACGTGAGAGGAGCCGTGATACTTATGTACGTGGTAGGAGCCTGTGATACTTATGTACATGGGAGGAGCCTGTGATACTTATGTACATGGGAGGAGCCTGTGATACTTATGTACATGGGAAGAGTCTGTGACACTCATGTACATGGGAGGAGCCTGTGATACACATGTACGTGAGAGGAGCCGTGATACTTATGTACGTGGTAGGAGCCTGTGATACTTATGTACGTGGGAGGAGTCTGTGATACATATGTACATGGGAGGAGCCTGTGATACTTATGTACATGGGAGGAGTCTGTGACACTTATGTACATGGGAGGAGTCTGTGATACATATGTACATGGGAGGAGCCTGTGATACTTATGTACATGGGAGGAGCCTGTGATACTTATGTACATGGGAGGAGTCTGTGATGCTTATGTACATGGGAGGAGTCTGTGATGCTTAAGTACATGGGATTTTTAATAAATTTGCAAAGATTTCAAACAAACTTCTTTCACGTTGTCATTATGGGGGATTGTTTGTAGAATTTTTAGGAAAATAATGAATTTAATCAATTTTGGAATAAGGCTGAAGAATAAGAAAATGTGGAAAAAGTGAAGCGCTGTGAATACTTTCCGGATGCACCATAAATCCCCTTTTCTCCCCAATTCTGACGCTCAGTTCAAACTTCAGCAAGTCGTCTTCACCATGTCTAGTTGCCTAAATGCATTGAGTTGGTGCCATGTGATTGGCTGATTGGCTATTTGCATTACCAAGCAATTGAAGCAGGTGTACCTAGTAAAGTTTGCCGGTGAGTGGATATCTTATGCTGGGCCCACTTTGGTTTTAAGTATTTTTGGCAAGATAGGAAAACATGAGAAATGGAGTCTAAAAATGACAGCAGACCCCTCCCCCGCGCTATCAAAGTCTCTGTTGAAAATTGGGCTTCAAATTGACAGCGATATATTATAATACAATTGCAAAAAGTTTTGTAAATTGTGGAAAGTACAGGACTTTGCGATGCGATGCGATGCACATCTCTCTCCGGCAGTCAGCCTTACACACTTTAACCTAATGGGAGGCATTTTTCTCACTTCAAAACTTCCACTATTAGGAATTTGTGCCGCTGAGCGGATCGCACTGAACATTAAGCTGTTGATACATTATTTATTAGACAATTTTCAATATTTACTCCCTTTTTTTTTTTTTCTTTGCCTGTTTTGCATTTCTGAGTCGAAGACAAATACCCGGCGCTATTATCCATCCGTTCTCCGACATCTTTGGGGTATTACAAAGTCGCAGATTACTAGTCAACACTGTTTACATGGCGATGTTTTGTCAAATGATTATTTTTTTTATTTATTTTTTTTTATTATTAAAGTTCCAAGCTATTAATACTAATGCTGAAAGTCAACAAGGAACGCACGGAACGCAATTAATGGATTCAGTCGGGCCGCGCCACTTCATTTTTATTTACACGTCTGCTTGGAAAATGTAACAGGAAATAAAGTTCTGGGCACTTGAGAATTCTACTTCGTTTTTTTATTTTATTTTTTTTAATAAGTTTATAAAATGTAACCTCTTCAATACTGGGCACATTTACCCCTCTTTCTGCCCAGGCCAATTTTCAGCTTTCGGCGCTATCACATTTTGAATGACAATTGCGCGGTCATGCAACGCTGTAACCAAACGATATTTGAATCATTTTTTTCTCACACAAATAGAGCTTTCTTTTGGTGGTATTTAATCACCTCTGGGGGGTTTTATTATTTGCTAAACAAAGTCCAAAAAAAATCATTTTTCATAGTTTGTTATAAAATGTTGCAAACAGGTCATTTTTCTCCTTCATTGATGTGCGCTGATGAAGCTGCACTGATGGGCACTGATAGGTGGTACTGATGGGCACTGATAGGTGGCACTGATGAGCACTGATAGGCTTCACTGATGGGCACTGTTAGGCAGCACTGATGGGCACTAATAGGTGGCACTGGTGAGCATTGATAGGTGGCACTGATGGGCACTGATAGGTGGCACTGATGGGCACTGGTAGGCGGCACTGATGGGCACTAATAGGTGGCACTGATGAGCACTGATAGACTTCACTGATGGGCACTGATAGGTTGCACTGATGGGCACTGATAGGTGGCTCTGATGTGCACTGATAGGTGGTACTGATGGGCACTGGTTGGCAGCACTGATGGGCACTAATAGGTGGCACTGATGAGCACTGATAGGTGGCACTGATGGGCACTGATAGGTGGCACTGATAGGCACTGATAGGTGGTACTGATGGGCACTAATAGGTGGTACTGATGGGCACTGGTAGGTGGCACTGATGGGCACTAATAGGTTGCACTGATGAGCACTGATAGGTGGTACTGATGGGCACAGGTAGGGGGCACTGAAAGGCCAAAAAAAAAATCATTTTTCATAGTTTGTTATAAAATGTTGCAAACAGGTCATTTTTCTCCTTCATTGATGTGCGCTGATGAAGCTGCACTGATGGGCACTGATAGGTGGTACTGATGGGCACTGGTAGGCGACACTGATGGGCACTAATAGGTGGCACTGATGAGCACTGATAGGCTGCACTGATGGGCACTGATAGGTGGCTCTGATGTGCACTGATAGGTGGTACTGATGGGCACTGGTTGGCAGCACTGATGGGCACTAATAGGTGGCACTGATGAGCACTGATAGGTGGCACTGATGGGCACTGATAGGTGGCACTGATAGGCACTGATAGGTGGTACTGATGGGCACTAATAGGTGGTACTGATGGGCACTGATAGGTGGCACTGATGGGCACTAATAGGTGGCACTGATGAGCACTGATAGGTGGTACTGATGGGCACTAATAGGTGGTACTGATGGGCACTGATAGGTGGCACTGATGGGCACTAATAGGTTGCACTGATGAGCACTGATAGGTGGTACTGATGGGCACAGGTAGGGGGCACTGAAAGGCCAAAAAAAAAATCATTTTTTATAGTTTGTTATAAAATGTTGCAAACAGGTCATTTTTCTCCTTCATTGATGTGCGCTGATGAAGCTGCACTGATGGGCACTGATAGGTGGTACTGATGGGCACTGATAGGCTTCACTGATGGGCACTAATAGGTGGAACTGATGAGCACTGATTAGCACTGGTGGCCCATACATGAATAATTGATAGATTCATGCATAGCATGAATCTATCCATGGCTGCCTCGGTCACCTCCTATTCATACGTCCGGCCCCTTTCAGGGCACCAGGCACATAAATTACAGCGGCGGGGTGTTTTTTTTTTGAAGCACCTGATTAGAGCCATAGGCTCTAATAGGCTCCAGAATAGGGCGGGCTCGCAGCGCAGAGCATTGCGCCATGAGCCCACCCAGGTGTTACAACAGCGAATGAATATTTGCTATTGTAACACTGATCCTCAATCCGGCCAATCAGAAGCAGGTCTGAGACCTGTTTTCTGATTGGCTGAAAAGAGAAGAGTCCCAATTGGCCGCTGAGAAGGAGGGAGGAAACAGAAGCCACTGATGCCCGTGGAGAGCAGGGGAAGGGAGAGCCATCGCCGCCGCCGCCGCCGCCGCCACCGAGGAGCAAGGGAAGCCGCCGGTGAAGCGCTGCATATATGGGGTAAATTTATGACTGAATTTCATTTTATTGGATATGCTCTATAACAGAAAGTAGAAAATATTGTTTTGGGGTTTTTTTTCAAAATTTTAGGTCTTTTTTGTTTGAATCGCAAAAAATAAAAAATCCAGAGGTGATCAAATGCCACCTAAAGGAAGCTCTATTTATCGGCAATTACCAGTTAAAGTAGCGCAGTGCTGAATAGCAAAAAATTCCCTGGTCATGAAGGGAGTAAAACCTTTCCGGGGCTCAAGAGGTTATATAAAAGAAAGTTTTTTTTTCATAATCAGTCATATTTTTAATATCAATGCCAAAATTTCATGATTTTTGCCAGGGTATGCAAACTTTTGAGCACAACTGTATATATATATGTGTGTATACCAAAGCTTGAAATGGCCATCTGGCAAATTAAACGTATTGCCATTTTTGTTAAAGTGATTGTAAAGTCTTGTTTTAAAAAAAAACAAACATGTTATACTTACCTCCTCTGTGCAGTTGGTGTTGCACAGGGGAGCCCGGATCCTCCTCTTCTTGGGTCCCTCTTTGCTGCTCCTGGCCCCTCCCTCCTATCGAGTGCCCCCCACAGTCAGCAGCTTCCTATGGGGGGCACCTGAGCCGAGTCACAGCTCCCTGTGTCCATTCAGACATGAAGCCCCGCCCCGGCCCCACCCCCTCTCTCCTCTGATTGACTGGCTGACTTTGATTGACAGCCACAGGAGCCAATGGCGCCGCTGTTGTGTCTCAGCCAATCAGGAGGAGTGTCCCGGATAGCTTAGACATTTGTGGACATCGCTGGAGAGAGATGGGGCTCAGGTAAGTAATTAGGGGGCTGTTGGGGTGGCTGCTACACACAAAAGGTTTTTTTTTCTAATGCATAGAATGCATTAAGATAATAAAAACCTTCTGCCTTTACAACTCCTTTAAGTAAAAGGTTGGATGTTACATTGTACGGCTAAAAGTTTGTGGATGCCTGACCATCACATCTCAATGAGCTTTTTGGACATTCCTTTCCGAAGACATGGCCATTAATATGGAGTTGACCCCCTTTGTGTCTATAATATCTTCCACTCTTCTGAGAAGACTTTCCACAAGATTTTGTAGGGTGTCTGTGGGAATTTGTGCCCATGGGTGAGGTCAGGTACTGATGTTAGATAAGAAGACCTGGATCACAATTGGCATTCCAATTCAGCCCAAAGGTGTTCTGTAAGGTTGAGGTCAGGGCTCTGTGCAAGACACTCAAGTTCCTCCGCACCAAACTGGTTTGTACAGAGGGGACGGTCATGCTGGAACAGAAAGGGGTCTTCACCAACAGTTACCACAATGTTGGAAGAACACAGTTCTCTACAATATCTTTGTATGATGGAGTATTATCAGGACGCCACAGGTACTGATTATGGTTGAGAAGACCTGGCTCACAATCAGTGTTCCAATTCAACCCAAAGGTGTTCAATAGGGTTGAGGTCAGGGCTTTGTGCAGGACACTCAAGTTCCACCACACCAAACGGGTCAAACCATGTCTTTGTGGAGTTGGATATCCTATTTCAAACAATCGTTGTTAGTAGGGAGTTGCCCCCCTTTGTGGCTATAACATCTTCTACTCTCCCGAGAAGGCTTCCACCAGATCTTAGGGCGTGTTTGTGGGAATTTGTGAGGGGCACATCCATGCTGGAACAGAAAAAAGTCTTCATCAAACTGTTATCACAAGGTCTGAAGAGCACAATTGTCTACAATGTCTTTGTATGATGAAGTATTAACAGGACGTCCCAGGTACTGATGTTGGATGAGAAAATCTGGCTCAAAATCGGTGTTCCAATTCATCCCAAAGGTGATCAGTAGGGTTGAGGAGGTCAGAGCTCTGTACAGGAAACTCGAGTTCCTCCACACCAAACTGGTCACACCATGTCTTTATGGAGCTGGCTTTGTACACAGGGGTCAGTCATGCTGGAACAGAAAAGGGTCCTCACCAAACTGTTACCACAACGTTGGAAAAACACAATTGTCTACAGTGTTTTGGTATGATGGAGTATTAGCTGGATGCCCAAGGCACTGATGTTGGATGAGAAGATCCGGCTCACAATCGATGTTCCAATTCATCCCAAAGGTGTTCAGTAGGGTTGAGGTCAGGGCTCTGTACAGGACATTTGAGTTCCTCCACACCAAACTGGTCACACCATATTTTTGTGGAGTTGAATACTGTATCCTATTCCAAAAAATAGTTATTACTATGGAGTTGCCCCCCCTTTATGGCTTTAACATCATCCACTCTTCTGAGAAGACTTCCACCAGATCTTAGGATGTGTCTGTGGGAATTTGTGAGGGGCACAGCCGTGCTGTAACAGAGAAGAGGCTTCCCCAAACTATTACAACAAGGTTGGAAGAACACAATTACCTACACCTAACTGGCCACACCATGTCTTTATGGAGCTGGCTTTGTACACAGGGCACAGTCATGCTGGAACAGAAAAGGGTCTTCACCAAACTAATACCACAAGGTTAGAAGAGCCCAATTGTCTTCAATGTCTTTGTATGATGGAGTATTACCAGGACCCGTCACTGGAGACCCCTGATATACATCATTTGGAGGGGGGTTCGTATAGCTTTGGCCAAGTAGTCCATTTTGAAGCCTCTTGCCATCAAGACTTTTTATATATGGTGCTCCTAAACCTTGGAAACCAGCTTCACGACAGCGAAGCCTCCAGCCACATTTTGATGCGTATTATTCTTACATGAGGCTCATAATAAAGTTTTTTGACGGTAATGCGGAATAATGCTGTATTTGCACAATGAGGGCCGGTGACAGACTCTTCAAAGCCGACCTTTGTATCCCCCGTATTCATTTCTGTCATTTCATTAGAGCCGGGTGTAATCAGGGAGGGCTAGTTTATCAATGCCAGCGAGCCTGGCACAGTGTCTGGTTGGCAGTAATTGTCTTGGAGGCAGTGATTAATAGCATGCTAAAACATTGCAATGTTCCCGGGCATTATCTATTCCTCTCCTCCCATCACTGAGCTCCATGTGATGTTTCTGATCCCCCGGGGGGGAGGGGGGGGGGGGGGCGAGGACATCACAATAATTGAAGTAGAAAAAAACACCTGTTTGGGAATTTTACTATTATGGTTGTTGGAGGGAGATGCGTTTCATGAGCTTGTTGCTGCAAATATCATCAGACAGGACTAATTCCTTTGTGTTATACCACATAGTGCAGGTACTCTAATGCCGCGTACACACGATCGGACTTTCCGACAACAAATGTTGGATGTGAGCTTGTTGTCGGAAAGTCCGACCTTTGTATGCTCCATAGAACATTTGCTGTTGGACTTTCCTCCAACTAATGTTTGAGAGCAGGTTCTCAAATTTTCTGACAACAAAGTCCAGTCGCGTGTACACAAGTCCGTCGCACAAAAGTTCACGCATGCTCTGAATCAAGCAGAAGGAGCCGCACTGGCTATTGAACTTCCTTTTTCTCGTCTCGTCGTACGTCTTGTAAATCACCGCGTTCTCACGTTCGAAATTTTGGGCCAACATTTGTGTGACCGTGTGTATGCAAGACAAGTTTGAGCCAACATCCTTCAGAAAAAAATCCATGGATCTTGTTAGCGGAAAGTCCGATCGTGTGTACGGGGCATTAAGGTGACACAGGAAAGCGTTGCTACACTGTATATAGGTGCATTACACCACCTTTACTTGTACATGTACATAGAACCACACAAAAAAAATATGCAATTTTCTAAAGGGGTACAGTGGGGATGGAAAGTATTCAGACCCCCTTAAATTTTTCACTTTTTGTTATATTGCAGCCATTTGCTACACACAGCACCCCATATTGTACAAACAGCACCCCATATTGTACACACAGCCCCCCATATTGTACACACAGCACCTCATATTGTACACACAGCACTCCATATTGTACACACAGCCCCCCATATTGTACACACAGCCCCCCATATTGTACACACAGCCCCCCATATTGTACACACAGCACCTCATATTGTACACACAGCACCCCATATTGTACACACAGCACCTCATATTGTACACACAGCACCCCATATTGTACACACAGCACCCCCATATTGACAGAAAAACACAGAATTGTTGACATTTTTGGAGATTTATTAAAAAAGAAAAACTGAAATATCACATGCTCCTAAGTATTCAGACCCTTTGCTGCGACACTCATATATATAACTCAGGTGCTGTCCATTTCTTCTGATCATCCTTGAGATGGTTCTACACCTTCATTTGAGTCAAGCTGTGTTTGATTATACTGATTGGACTTGATTAGGAAAGCCACACACCTGTCTATATAAGACCTTACAGCTCACAGTGCATGTCAGAGCAAATGAGAATCATGAGGTCAAAGGAACTGCCTGAAGAGCTCAGAGACAGAATTGTGGCAAGGCACAGATCTGGCCAAGGTTACCAAAAAACTTCTGCTGCACTTAAGGTTCCTAAGAGCACAGTGGCCTCCATAATCCTTAAATGGAAGACGTTTGGGATGACCAGAACCCTTCCTAGAGCTGGCTGTCCGGCCAAACTGAGCTATCGGGGGAGAAGAGCCTTGGTGAGAGAGGTAAAGAAGAACCCAAAGATCACTGTGGCTGAGCTCCAGAGATGCAGTCGGGAGATGGGAGAAAGTTGTAGAAAGTCAACCATCACTGCAGCCCTCCACCAGTCGGGGCTTTATGGCAGAGTGGCCCGACGGAAGCCTCTCCTCAGTGCAAGACACATGAAAGCCCGCATGGAGTTTGCTAAAAAAGACCTGAAGGACTCCAAGATGGTGAGAAATAAGATTCTCTGGTCTGATGAGACCAAGATAGAACTTTTTGGCCCAAATTCTACGCGGTATGTGTGGAGAAAACCAGGCACTGCTCATCACCTGTCCAATACAGTCCCAACAGTGAAGCATGGTGGTGGCAGCATCATGCTGTGGGGGTGTTTTTCAGCTGCAGGGACAGGAAAACTGGTTGCAATCGAGGGAAAGATGAATGCGGCCAAGTGCATGGATATCCTGGACGAAAACCTTCTCCAGAGTGCTCAGGACCTCAGACTGGGCCGAAGGTTTACCTCCCAACAAGACAATGACCCTAAGCACACAGCTAAAATAACGAAGGAGTGGCTTCCCAACAACTCCGTGACTGTTCTTTAATGGCCCAGCCAGAGCCCTGACTTAAACCCAATTGAGCATCTCTGGAGAGACCTAAAAATGGCTGTCCACCAACGTTTACCATCCCCCCTGACAGAACTGGAGAGGATCTGCAAGGAGGAATGGCAGAGGATCCCCAAATCCAGGTGTGAAAAACTTGTTGCATCTTTCCCAAAAAGACTCATCAAAAGGGGCTTCTACTAAATACTGAGCAAAGGGTCTGAATACTTAGGACCATGTGATATTTCAGGTTTTTTTTTTTAATAAATCTGCATAAATGTCAACAATTCTGTGTTTTTCTGTCACTATGGGGTGCTGTGTGTACAATATGGGGGCTGTGTGTACAATATGAGGTGCTGTGTGTACAATATGGGGGGCTGTGTGTACAATATGGGGGGCTGTGTGTACAATATGAGGCGCTGTGTGTACAATATGGGGTGCTGTGTGTACAATATGGGGTGCTGTGTGTATAATATGGGGTGCTGTGTGTACAATATGGGGTGCTGTGTGTACAATATGGGGGGCTGTGTGTACAATATGAGGTGCTGTGTGTACAATATGGGGTGCTGTGTGTACAATATGGGGGGCTGTGTGTATAATATGGGGTGTTGTGTGTACAATATGGGGTGCTGTGTGTACAATATGGGGACTGTGTGTACAATATGGGGTGCTGTGTGTACAATATGGGGTGCTGTGTGTATAATATGGGGTGCTGTGTGTAAAATATGGGGGCTGTGTGTACAATATGGGGTGCTGTGTGTACAATATGGAGTGCTGTGTGTACAATATGAGGGGCTGTGTGTACAATATGGGGGGCTGTGTGTACAATATGAGGGGCTGTGTGTACAATATGGGGGGCTGTGTGTACAATATGGGGTGATGTGTGTATAATATGGGGTGCTGTGTGTACAATATGAGGGGCTGTGTGTACAATATGGGGTGCTGTGTGTATAATATGGGGTGCTGTGTGTACAATATAGGGTGGTGTGTGTACAGTATGGGGTGCTGTGTACAATATGGGGGGCTGTGTGTACAATATGGGGGGCTGTGTGTACAATATGGGGGGCAGTGTGTACAATATGGGGGGCTGTGTGTACAATATGGGGTGCTGTGTGTACAATATGGGGTTCTGTGTGTACAATATGGAGTGCTGTGTGTACAATATGGGGGGCTGTGTGTACAATATGGGGTGCTGTGTGTACAATATGAGGTGCTGTGTGTACAATATGGGGGGCTGTGTGTACAATATGGGGTTCTGTGTGTACAATATGGGGTGCTGTGTGTACAATAATGAGGAAAAAAATGAACTTAAATGATTTTAGCAAATGGCTGCAATATAACAAAGAGTGAAAAATTTAAGGGGGTCTGAATACTTTCTGTCCCCACTGTATATGCACATACACTTTCCAAGTGGATGGCACCAAGGTGCAGTCTGAGTTGTCCTCCTGGGAATGGCTACTGAATAGGTCTTGCTGTAGAAAGGCTAAACTTGCTAAATGTTGCCTCTAAATTGGAACAGTGGGAAGTAGGCACAATATAGCCTTGCAGGGCAGTCCCTTAACCTCACTAGTGTATGTACAATGCAGGGGTATTAGTCTTGGAAGAGTGTGACTGCGGCCCGGAGCACCTTGGAGAGGAGGCAGCATGGAACTGGTTGCACAGACAGAGCCACTTGGAGTGGGTAGCAGTGGTAAGTGTTAATCCTGATTCTCCTAACTCTATCACCCTCTTATGCCCCGTACACACGGTCGGACTTTGTTCGGACATTCCGACAACAAAATCCTAGGATTTTTTCCGACAGATGTTGGCTCAAACTTGTCTTGCATACACACGGTCACACAAAGTTGTTCGGAAAATCCGATCATTCTGAACGCGGTGACGTAAAACACGTACGTCGGGACTATAAACGGGGCAGTGGCCAATAGCTTTCATCTCTTTATTTATTCTGAGCATGCGTGGTACTTTGTCCGTCGGATTTGTGTACACACGATCGGAATTTCCGACAACGGATTTTGTTGTCGGAAAATTTTATCTCCTGCTGTCCAACTTTGTGTGTCGGAAAATCCGATGGAAAATGTCCGATGGAGCCCACACACGGTCGGAATTTCCGACAACACGCTCCGATCGGACATTTTCCATCGGAAAATCCGACCGTGTGTACGGGGCATTAGACTTAAAGGGTAGGTTCACCTTTTTAGGAAAAAAAAAAGGTGATCTAAATCTGTACACCCTCCCCACCACCACCCCCTGGTCTCTGCTATACTTTCTTCCTGGGGTGCTCAGCTGTCATTGCCCACGCAGCCCGTTTAGCAGTCTGGGGATTTGAGGAAGAGTTTTTTCCTGCAGGGCTTCCAGGACAGCGATACTCTGTGCCGGTGCTGACCAATCAGAATTGCTCTAATCCATCCGGGAAGTTCTGCAGAAAGAATAGGGAGAGGAGCAGGGATTTCAAATCCCCGGACCACTGCACTGGCTGAGTGGGTACTGATTAGGGATGAGCCGGGCACCCCCCCTCCCCCCCCCCCCCCCCGCTTTGATTCACATGCGAACAGGCAGAAAATTTGTTTGAATGCGCGAGCGCCGTTAAAGTCTATGGGACACTAACGTGAAAAATTAAATATGCAAGTTATTGCCAAAAAAAGTGTTTGGGGACCCGGATCCTGCCCCAGGGGACATGTATCAATGCAAAAAAATAAAATAAAAATAAACATGTACATGCCCTGGCACGCAGACAAAGGACTCTTGCAAGTAACAGACATGCACTCATATGTTGGCGCATCTGTTTGTGCATGCGTACACCAGTGTGCACATCTATGTGCACTGGCGCATGCACAAACACACCCATGCCCCAATCTTGGGAATGGCGCCAAGCTGCCTGTTTAAAGGAAGTACTGATGTCTAGTAAATGCTGGATGTTCTTCAGCTCCCCTATGATCTGTTTTCCTGTGTTCCTGTTCTTGCTGACTGATCTCCTGTTTCTGACCCAGCTTGCTCCTTACTTTGCTCTGAGAATTCTAGATTCTGACCTCGGCTCATCTGTGATAAGACTCGTTTGCTGGTGCTGACCTTGTCTTGCCTCTTGACTATGCTTAGTCCTCCGTGTATGA
Organism: Lithobates clamitans; assembly: GCA_037952925.1. Lineage (NCBI taxonomy): Eukaryota > Metazoa > Chordata > Amphibia > Anura > Ranidae > Lithobates > Lithobates clamitans. The sequence goes on from JBBGZY010002847.1 coordinate 60,959, forward strand.
GCCTGGCTACTGACCTCATCCCTGCTGTCCACCTGTGCTGGCCTCGGCTTATCTCTTGACCACGTCTCAGATCCTGGTGGTTACCCTTCCTTGACTCTGATTGAACTACTGCACAGTCTCCACACCGGCAGAGGCGGCTCTGGGCTTTGTGAGGCCTTAGGCAAAACTTACACATGAGGCCCCACGGACTGGGATGCTCCGTGATGAGGCCGCTATTCCTCAGGCTGCGGGCAGTATCTGATTTGCCCGTCAGCTCCTGGGCCGCAGAGTCCCAGTGGGGGTAGGCGGAGCCGCCGGCGTCAACTTCAGTGATTGAGAACAGGTAAATTAGGCGGCCGCGAGGCCCCTGTGAGTGCGAGGCCTTAGGCGACCGCCTAATTTGCCTAATTAGAGAGCCGCCTCTGCACACCGGGCTGCAAAGGTTCTTCTTCTGGGTGCCACCCTGCACACTACCAACCACAATCCTCTCCTGGTGTGATTCCACTGCTGCCAGATACAGTCCAAATTCTATGGCTACCTGGTTACTGGCACCCGTATTACTTTGTGCCATGCACCTCTGTCCCCATACTCAGGGGCGCTTGGACTAGAGTCACAAGAGGACCCTTCTCGTCATTTCTTTCAACCAAGGTGACATCAGCTTTAAGGTTTATGTAAAGCCAAAATGTTCTTTGGTTAGAACCCTCGTCTGTTTTGTATTGCCGTACATGTAAAAGTGACACTCAATCTTTTTTTGTTACTACCCCATACTGCTGCAAAAGGTCACCTCATTGATCAGGCTAACTCACTTCGGTAATGTTCCTCTTATGTATCACATGTATTACCAAGGGAGCAAAGTACAACTATATACACAGTAGTGAGAGATGGTATTTTATTGGATATTCAAAAAAGTGAAAAAAGCCAACACACTTTGGGGTTTAAATATACCCCTATTCAGGTCCTGAGACTTATATCACCTCAAATATGAATGGACTCATTTGGGTTACAGTAAAAATTGTGATATCTATGTAGAAGGATCCCGACCACCAGATGCTTTTCCAAAGCATTAAGATCCTTGCTACAAATAGCTGTTGATGGTCAGACTATATATATATATATATATATATATAATTTAGTTGTGATCATAATAAATTATATATATATATAAATATTCCCTGTAAGAGATGTATAAATGAAGTTCAGAAAAACATTGTTCCCTAATCTGGGGAAGTGAGCGCAGTTCTTTCACCTTTCTTGTGTTATAATAGATTTTGGATAATAGAGACAGTTTTCTGCAGATTCGTTTTTCTTCACATGACATTTCCTCTTCTAAGCGTAAACATAAAACTCTTCTGAAATATAATAGTTTCCGTCTAATAGAAGGAAAAAACATCATTTTGATGATTAAAAATATTTTTATGTAAACAGTGTGAAGTTTTATTTTGTCTTTATTGTTATCTCTCCGATCGGTTCCATTTGTTTTATGGAGAGCTTGATTTGTTTTATTGTTTTCCTCCAGTATGTGGAATATATAATGACTGAAATCTCAAATCAGAAAGAAGACATCTGCCATTCCCCATACATGAAATGAAACGAGGAGCTCCAGGCACACATAAACAACCTTTTCTGTCCAGTGGTGGCCTGAGAACGACCTGAAATCAGGGAGATTTATAATAGGAAAGGTAGGTAGGAGTTCAGAAGCGTGAGGAAATACCATTCTTCCTGTCCCTCCCTCCCTTCCTTCCACTCGCTCTCTTTCTTTCCTCTTCTTCCATCCCTCTCTTCTCTTCTCTTCTCTTCCTTCCTTCCTTCCACTCTCTCTCTTCATTCATCTGTCTTCCTCTCCCTCCCTTCCTCTCTTTTCCTTATTCTTCCTCCCTTCTTTCCTTTCTCTGCCTCCCTCCCTACTGTTCTGTCCCTTCTTTCTCCTTCCTTCTCCTCCCTCCTTGGCTTTCTCTCACTCCCATCTTTCCCTTCCTTCACTCCCATCCTTCCCTTTCTTCTCCTCCTTCCCTTCCTTCTCCTCCTTACCTTCCTTCCTTCTCTTCTTTCCTCTCCCTGCCTTCCTCTCCTCTTTACTTTCCTTCACCTTCCCTTCCTTCTCCTCCTTCCCTTCCTTCCTTCTCTTCTTTCCTCTCCCTCCCTTCCTCTCCTCTTTACGTTCCTTCACTTTCCCTTCCTTCCTTCCACTCACTCTCTTCCTTCATCTGTCTTCCTCTCCCTCCCTTCTTCTCTTCCATCCTTTTCCTTATTTCCCTATTCTTCCTCCCTTCTTTCCTTCCCCTGCCTCCCTCCCTGCTCTTCCGTCCCTTCCTTCTCCTCCCTCCTTGGCTTTCTCTCACTCCCATCTTTCCCTTCCTTCACTCCCATCCTCCCCTTCCTTCTCCTCCTTCCCTTCATTCCTTCTCTTCTTTTCTTTCCCGCCCTTCCTCTCCTCTTTACCTTCCTTCACCTTCCCTTCCTTCTCCTCCCTCTCTTCCTTCTTTTATACTTCTTTCTACTCCCTCTATTCCTTCTCCTTCCTTTCCTTCCATCTCTTCTTTCCCCTCCCTCCCTTCCTCTCCTCCATTCCTTCTCCTTCACTTCCTTTCTTCTTTCTTCTCCGTCCCTTCCCCTCCCTCCTGTTCTTTTCCTTTCCTTCCTTCTCTCTCTTTCTTTCTCATCCCCTTCCTTCTTTCCTCTCCTTCCCTTCCTTCTCTTTCCAGTCCTTCCCCTTCTCCCCTCCCTCCTTCTTTCCTTCATCTCTCTCCCCCTTCCTTCTCTTTCCCTTCCTTCCCCTTCTTCTCTACCTATTCCTTCCTTTCCTTCCTTCCTCCCCTCCCCCTTTCTTTCTCCTTCTCCCTTCTCCTTCCTCCCTTCTGTCTCATCTCTCCTTCTCCTTCCCTTCCTTTCCTCCCCTCTTTCTCATCCCTTCCTTCTCCTTACCTTCCTTTCTCCCCTTCTCCTCCCTTCCTTCCCCTCTCCCCCCTTTCTTCCTTCTCCTTCCCTTCACTTCCTTCCTTCATCTTTCTCTCATTCTTCCCCTCCCTCCTGTTCTTTTCCTTCCCTTCCTTCTCTTTTCTCTCTTTCTTTCTCCTCCCTTTCCTTCTTTCTTCTCCCTCCCTTTCTTCTCTTTTCCTTCCTTCCCCTTCTTCCCTCCCCCCTTCCTTCCTTCTTTCCTCTCCCTTTCTCCCTTCTCTTTCCATTCCTTCCCCTTCTTCCCCCCCCCCTTCCTTCCTTCCTTCCTTCCTCACCCTCCATCCTTTTCTTCTCCTCCATCTCTTCCTTCCTCCCCCTCCCTCCTTTCTTTCTCCCCCTCCCTTCTGTCTCCTCCCTCCTTCTCCTTCCCTTCTTTTCCTCCCCTTTTTGTCCTCCCTTCCTTCTCCTTACCTTCCTTTCTCCCCTCTCCTTTCTTCCTTCTCCTTCCCTTCACTTCCTTCCTTCATCTTCCTCCCATTCTTCCCCTCCCTCCTGTTCTTTTCCTTCCCTTCCTTCTCTTTTCTCTCTTTCTTTTTCCTTCTTTTCTCTCCCTCCCTTTCTTCTCTTTTCCTTCCTTACCCTTCTTCCCTCCCCCCTTCCTTCCTTCTTTCCTCTCCCTTCCTCCCTTCTCTTTCCATTCCTTCCTTTTCTTCCCTCCCCCTTCCTTAATTCCTCCCCCTCCATGCTTTTCTTCTCCTCCATCCCTTCCTTCCTCCCCCTCCCTCCTTTCTTTGTCCCCCTCCCTCCTCCTCCCTTCTGTCTCCTCCTTCCTTCTCCTTCCCTTCTTTTCCTCCCCTCTTTGTCCTCCCTTCCTTCTCCTTACCTTCCTTTCTCCCGCTCTCCTCCCTTCCTTCCCCTCTCTCCCCTTTCTTCCTTCTCTCTCCCATTCTTCATCTTCCTCCCATTCTTCCCCTCCTTCTTTTCTTTCTCTCCCCCCCTCCTCTCCATCCCCTCTCTTCTTCTTCTGTTACTACCCCTTCCTCCTTCCCTTCTTTGCCCTCCACATCAGTCTTTGCCCTCAAAGAGCTTACAATCTAAGGTCCCTACCCCACACACTAATACTAGAAGTAACTCAGGCAGGAGCTAATGACCCATCTATCTTTTGTTATTATGATCAGCTGACCCAGGGAGGACGTGTAGATGGAGAATAGTAGAGGTCCAAGGACAGAACCTTGGGGGACCCGACGGTAAGAGGAGTTGGAGAAGAGGAGGTGGAGTTGTAAGTGACACTGAAGGTGCGATGATTGATTGATTCGAACCAACAGAGAGTGCAGCCATGGAGACCAAGCAAATTGAGTTTTTTGAGGAGGAGGGGGTGGTCAACTGTATCAAAGGCAGCAGAAAGGTCCAAGAGTAAGAGTATGGAATAATGAACATTGGTTTTGGCTGTTAGTAAGTCATTTGTGAGTTTTAGGAGGGCAGTTTCTGTGGAGTGCTGTGGGAGAAATCCAGACTGAAGAGGATCCAGAAAGTTATTCAGAATGAGGTGGTCGCTCAGTTGGTTGTAGACTAAACGTTCAAGGAGTTTGGAGGCAAAAGGGAGTAAAGAGATGGGTCTTAGGTTGTTAAGACTGGTGGGGTCTGAGGCCTTTTTTGGTATTGGAGTGACTAGCGCATGTTTTAGAGGGTTGGGGAAGATGCCAGTAGAGAGTGAGAGGTTGAAGATATGAGTTAAGGAGTGTAGGATTGAGTCAGATGGTGACCGTAGTATTTGAGAAGGAATAGGGTCCAGGGGGCAGGAGGTTAGGTGGGCATAAGAAAGAAGTTTAGTGACTTCCTCTACAGTAGCTGGGTTAAAAGAGGGAAGTGTTGATTGTGCAGGAGGATTTGTTGGTAATCCGGTGATCCTGGAACACGCCTGCTGGTAATGACTGACCACACTCCTTGCCACTGCGTCCAGTCTATGTGTTCATTTCCTCTGAATGCCTACTCCGGGTCAGTGACTCGGTTTGTAGTAAATCCAGGATGAAGATGACAGCCTTTGTCCATGCAATTTGAGAACATTGAGGAAGTGAGTTTATAGACAAGAAAAGGTTGTTGGTAATGGGAGTCTTTCATCTGTTCCTTTTCTTTAAGGGTAATTCACCTTTATCAAAAAGCACACTGTGCTGCCCCATGTGGGTATAGCAGTATAATGAGCTAGACCTACCTACCAACCAGCCAGGGCGCCCTTTCATCCCCAAGAATGGAGGCCAAAACCGTCATAAAAAGAAGCCTTCTGAGGACACCTTCCTGAGTTAGTGTAGGGATGGAACAGTTGTTGGGACCAGCGCCCCCTAGTGTCATGGGGAGGAACGCCACCCTGGTGCCATCTTTGGGCATCGAGGTCACCATCTACTTTCTGGACTGAGAGGCTGGTGTTCTGTCAAAAGAGCGAACTCACCAAAAATCTCCAATTACGTAACTTCCGGTGACTCTCCAGCAGCAGTAATTGCAGATTTCGGTGACTTGGCTGTTTTCACAGAACACCGGCAGGGTATACACCAGTGGTGGCCCGTTCATATAGGGCACAGGGGGCGCCGCCCCTCTAATCCATGCCCCTGTCCCCTAATCTACTTGCGGGGCGGCGGAGGCATGTATTCCAATGTTTTTTTGTTTTTTTTTAGAAGCACGTGATTAGAGCAGAAGGTTTTAATTGGCTTAAAAAAAGGGTGGGCTCGGGAGGCAGTGCTCTGCGCCCCGAGCCCACCCGGTTGTGTGACAATGGCAAATTAATACTCACTATTGTCTTCCTGATTCTCCTCCCAGCCAATCCCGGCTCAGGAAGTGGGTCCTGAGACCCGATTGGCTGATAGGAGAAGCGATCCTATTTGCTGCCAAGGAGGAGGAGGAGGAGGGAGGAGATGCAGGGGATACACATGTGCAATACGTTTCATTCTGAATCCCTCTAGTTTGGAAGTATCTGAATTAACGAAAACCCGTTTAACACATTTTTCCAAATATTTGTAAATTCGTAAATTCGAAAATTCGTAAATTAGAAAACCGGAAATAATAACTAATTAATAATAACTTAACTATTACTAACTATTAAATTAGAGTTATTGGAATCTCCTTTCAAATTTGGCTGTTAGTGAACATAACGAATACGAATTTATCCGAAGTTACCAATTATCCGAAATAACGAATGCCGCATTTAAATGAATAAAACGTAACGAATTAATAATAGTAAATAACAATAATAATAAAAATTAAATTTGTTTTATTATTATTATTTATTATTAATCCGTTCTGTTCCATTTGTTTAGATGCGGCATTCGTTATTTCGGATAATTCATAACTTCGGATAAATTCGTATTCGTTACGTTCACTAACAGCCATATTTGAAAGGAAATGACCTATAATTTATTAGTTAGTTATTATTAGTTAGTTAGTTATTCTTTCAAATTTTCGGATTTACTTTCTTATTTTCGGATTTTCGAATTCTCAAATTCATGAATTGATAACAAATGACCCAAAAAAACAATGAAACGAAAATGAAAACAAATTTTTCAGCAGTGCACATGTCTAGCAGGGGATGCCATGAAGCTGAGGAAGGAGGAGACGCAGAGGGAAGCCGCCGCCCGGAGGTAGCCTAGATGGGGTAAGTGCGGGGCTGGTAATCGACTGACCAGACGGGGGAGTGCGGCCGACCGCCTGGGGGGGTAGTTTTGCCTGGGGAGGGGGGGGGGGGGGTGGACAGATTTCCGCCCCCCCCCCCCAAAAAAAATACCACCAGCCGCCACTAGTATACACTACGTTTTTTTTTTTTACTCTGTGACTTACTACAAAGTTACAGTGTAGCGATCTGATCACAGGAGGAGAGGAGAGAATGAGGAAATGCTTCATCCTGCCGGCAGCAGACTGATGACATCATCACAGCCTAGGCTAAGTCACTAGACTGAAGGATTTCTAAAAGATAATGCGATTGCTGTATATTGTGACATAGAGCAACAAAAAGAACATGCTGTACCTCAAATGACCTGGGAGACGGGAAACCGGGCTCTTTACCGAGATCGGTGTAGCGGTGTGTCAGATTGACACACCACACCAGTGATCGCCGCACTGCACGCCCCCACGGGTACGCATCGGCTGTTATCCTGCTGAACATCACATGACGCCCAGTCAGGATATCTGAACCACCACCAGGCTGTCATTCTGCTATAGGCCGGGCGGGAAGTGGTTAAAGATCAGATAAACAGACCGAGACCCCCTAAGATCTGTACAACTTTCCCCCCCAAAAAGGGGCAGACTCGATGGACCAATTACTATACTCACCCGATATCCAGTGCTGTCCCCACAGACTCCCCGTTTCAGCGATGTGACACCACTCTTTTTTTCGAGTTGAATGATTCCCGGCACATAGAAGAGACAAAGTAAGTACGGAGAGTATATTCATTTTAAGGGTACTCCGAGGTGGTGGGGAGTAATGGTGGAAGGAGGGGTTGGCCTTTAAATCTGAACCTCAGACATGTATAAAATGCGCTGCACTTCCAAATGAGAGGTAATTCCAACCAAGTAATGGCCTCTGCTCACCGCAGACAGTACTATTAAGAAGTACATCAAACCTTATCCAGAGATTACGTTCCGAGGAGCTCCCTCTATGGGGGACCGTCTGGTAACTGGCCACCATATGCCTAAGAATCTGGTTGATTCTACACTTGCTGGAACTTTTCCATGTGGGAAATGTGACATTTGCTCCTTTGTTTCTAACTCCAGGGATGTTGTTCTCCCCAACGGCTATACCCATACAGTGAAACATAGGGTTACTTGTAAAACAGTGGGAGTTGTTTATCTGGCCATCTGTCAATGCCGGTGCTTTTACGTCGGCAAGACGAAACGTCCTTTTTTTTTTTTTAGGCGTATTGGGGACCATATTATGCCGTTGTTTAAAAGGTTAACCAGCGCTGCTCTCAATAGACACATTGGTACTCCACATGATTTCGATTCCCGCCTTGTTCGATTGGCCGCTCTTGAATATGTACCTCCACATGTTCGGGGCGGAAGGAATAGAGGTGACAGATACAGAAGTTCCTGTATCTCCAAGTTCCAGCCTCCTGCCTGCAGGCACCTGCACCCTTTCGTTGCCCTCGCACTCCCTGTACCCACCACCAGGGGTGCTTGGACAAGAACCGTGCAAGTGGCCACCCTCATCATTTCGGGCTCCGCTGTAAGGTACGTGCAAACTGGTATGTTCCCGAGGCTATGTTAGCCCTTTATATGGACGGATACTGGCTTTTTGACACGCATTTGCATATATTCATTGTAATCTCCTTGCAGTTTTTATTGGTCCCCTTTCTACCCCCTGCAGCCACACTGCGGTGGTGCTGGTTTGCCGCCCAGGGACGAGCTTCTGGCGCGCCCTGTCGCTTGGGAGCACTAAGGTTGGTTGGTGGTCTCTTGGGCCATTAGAATGTTGTTTCCCACCTCTTGTGTGTGAGGGGGGGGGGGGGGATTATTTAGTGCCATGTCGCCCTTTCTCCTGATAACATGTCTAAATTTTGCATCCATATTTTGTTATGATGTATTTATGTTTTATTTTTTACTTTTTAGAGCTATAATTTCTACATTGATCACGTCCTATTCCCCTGAGGAAGCCAATGTCTTGGCGAAACATGTAGGGAAGACCTGACCTGCGCGCTTCTTTGGCTAACACCATCTTGGCCAGTAGTATATTTAATGTGCTCTCTGTGTGTATCCTGATTCTAAAAGGAATTGTCTCTTTGTACTATTTTTATCATATTTTGTAATAAAATTTGTTAAATTTTAAACTACTTGTCATTGAACCATTCTGGCACCGCAATAATCCCTACCCTCCCAGCTCCATTTTTTTTTTTTTCGTATAAAATGCACTATATTGCAGCTCTGTAGCTGCCAGAGCCATTTTTTTCACACATGTTAAAAAAAAAAATTTTAGGCCCGAAGATTACATAAAACCCCCAAAACATGATATATTTTCTGAAAGCGGACGCCCCAGAGCAGGGGGTCCCAAACTGGCGCCCCTCCAGCTGTTGCGGAACTACAAGTCCCATGAGGCATTGCAAGGCTGACAGTTACAAGCGTGACTCCCACAGGCGGAGGCATGATGGGACTTGTAGTTTCGCAAGAACTGGAGGGGCCACCAGTTTATGACCCCTGACATAAAGAATAAAATAATGGTAGTTCCAATTTTTTTTATGTAACACAATATTACCACCAAGGCAAAAAAAAAAAGAACACTAAATTAAATTTTAGGGAAAACAAATGCAATAAATGACCCACATTTCTGGTAAAACATAACAGACGAGGTCACACCGAGTAAATAGATACCTAACATGCCAAACATAAAATGTGTGTGTGTGGGCCTGTGAAATGGCAGCAAGTTTCCGTACTCTCCTATAGGTCATCAGTTTAGTGTTACGGAGAAGGTTTTGTGTTAGAATTATCGCTCTCACTCTGGCGTGGCCTCAAAAATTTTCTTTTTGGGGGGGGGATTTTATGTGCTTGGGTGTAACTTTAATTTTTTGCAATTAACTTTTTTTTTTTTTGCTTACCCACTTCCCATCTCGCCCATTATCATATGACGTCCGCAGGAGTGATCTCCCATCCTGGGCGGGCGTCATATGTCTTAGGCTTCCCAGCCGCGCAGCGTCACTCGGGAGCCGATGCTCATGCCCGGCGGCTGCGATGTCCGCCCGTGATTGCCCGAGGACAGAGCAGGACCTCTCAGGTGAGAGGACTGTGTTCCCAGTACAGAGGAACACCGATCGGTCTCCTCCCCTTGTGAGTCCCCTCCCCCTACAGTTAGAATCACTCCCTACGTAACACAATTAACCCCTTGATCGCCCCCTAGTGTTAACCCCTTCCCTGCCAGTGACACTTATACAGTAATCGATGCATTTTTATAGCACTGATCGCTGCATAAATGTGAATGGTCCTGAAATGGTGTCAAAAATGTCCGATATGTCCACCGCAATGTCGCAGTCATGATAAAAATCGCAGATCACCGCCATTATTAGTAAGAAAAAAATAAAAAAAATTAAAATGCCATAAATCTATCCCCTATTTTGTAGACGCTATAACTTTTGCGCAAACCAATAAATATACGCTTATTGCGATTTTTTTTTTTTACCAAAAATATGTAGAAGAATACATATCAGTCTAAACTGAGGAGAAAATTAGTTTAAAAAAAAATGGGGATATTTATTATAGCAAAAAGTACAAAATATTGTGTTTTTTTTTCAAACTCGTCGCTCTTCTTTTGTTTATATAGCAAAAAATAAAAACCCACAGAGGCGATCAAATACCACCAAAAGAAAGCTCTATTTGTAGGGAAAAAATGATAAAAATGTCATTTGGGTACAGCGTTGCATGACCGCGCAATTGTCATTCAAATTGCGTCAGCGCTGAAAACTGAAAATTGGCCTGGGCAAGTAGGGGGTGAAAATGCCCGGTATTGAAGCGGTTAAAGGGGTTGTAAACCATCGTGCATCCAATGCATTAAGGTAAAAAAAACACCTGGCAGTGACCATCCCCCCAGCCCCCCCCCCCGTTTTACTTACCTGAGCCCTGGAACTTGACCCGACGGGGACGCGCTGTCTCTCTGCCCGCGGTTCTCGGCTCTTGATTGGATAGATTGATAGCAGCGCAGCCATTGGCTCCCACTGCTGTCAATCAAATACAATGACGCGAGCACCTGGGGGGGCGGGGCCGAGTCATACATTCGGCGGCTATGGGAGACGAATGCTGGACTCCGGAGCGCGCCCCCAAGGTAACCTCCTCAGGAGAGCTTCTCCTAGAGCAGGGGTCTTCAAACTGCGGCCCTCCAGTTGTTCAGGAACTACAATTCCCATCATGCCTAGCCATGTCTGTGAATGTCAGAGTTTTACAATGCCTCATGGGATGTGTAGTTCCGCAACAGCTGGAGGGCCATAGTTTGAGGATCTCTGTCCTAGAGGGTTATCTGATGTGGGGAGGAGCCGCGAGAGCCGCCGGTGGGACCCCAGAAGATGAGGTTCGGGGCCACTCTGTGCAAAACGAGCTGCACAGTGGTGGTAAGTAGGATATGTTTGTTATTCAAAAAAACGAACCCTCACAATCACTTTAACTTTTTTTTATCACCACATAGGAGACAAAGAGATGTTTTTTGGTGACAGGTTCTCTTTACTGAGACATGCTGAGTGTAAAGGAACCTGCATGTCTTCTCTGGGCTCCACTGAATGTAATGCAATGCACATTGCATTGCAATATATTCCTTACCTGGGGGGGAGTGACATCATACATAAGCTTATCACTGCGCTGCTTCTCCTTTCACTGTCCAATCGCAGGTTGGGGGCTCGTCCGGGATAATCCAAAGTCAGAGGAAGTAGGTTGAATAATGCTGCCTATCAGACTGAGGACATCTAGTGGCAGAAAATAAAAAGTCCTTTTAATGAGCTATCCATATTTATCTCGTTATTTCTGTGTGGAGTTCTGCTTCATATTATATTTATGGATTAACATTGTCCCTTTTACTGCTGCTGAGATTCCGTGTAAACCTGGCAAGCCAACTGTCGGCTGTCAGATGGAAGCTGCTGAATCGCTTCCACACACTACTGTATGTGTCGTTCCACTCCCCCCCTCCCCCACCCCCCATCTCCGCTGGACCAACATGGCAGGTGCTGCCGGGTGGAGGGAAGGGAGACCAGCAAACACCCCTTTCTTGATCTCTCCTTCCTGCATAGGACTCAGAAGCAACTTGTAAAACGTCACCTCCAGGTCCTGGTCTCTGACCCTAAGTGACACTTTTTTGGGGACCAGTGACACCAATACAGTGATCAGTGCTAAAAAAAAAATGCACTGATCAATGTATAAATGACACTGGCAGGGAAGGGGTTAAAACTAGGGGGCGATCGAGGGGTTAACTGTGTTCCCTGGGCGTGTTCTAACTGTGTGGGGGATGGGCTCACTGGGACATGACGGAGATCGCTGTTCCTAGGAACAGTCGATTTCAGAGTTGTCCCCTGTCAGAACGGGGATCCGCCTTGTTTACTTAGGCAGATCCTCGTTCTGCCTCCCTTGTGTACTACGATCACGGGTGGCCGCCGAACATCGAGTCCGCCGGACCCGCGCGCGTTCCCACACTATCTTATGCATGGAAGGACGTACAGGTACGTCGGTTTGCGCAGCTGGGCCTCCTTGCTGCAGTATATCTGCGGAAGACGGTTGGCAAGTGGTTAAAGGTGGAGAAACACTTTTGTTATTACAATAAAAGAGACAGATAAAGAAACATTAAAAGGATGACAGGATAACAGGATCCACATGCTCCATGACCAGGTTTGCACACATCTCAGGAGGGGTTTTGGTCCACTCTTCTTTACAGATCTTCTCTAAATCCTTAAGGTTTCTTGGCAACTCGAAGTCTCAGCTCCCTCCATAAATGTTCTATAGGATTAAGGTCTGGAGACTGGCTAGGCCACTCCATGACCTCAATGTGCTTCTTCTTGAGCCACTCCTTTGTTGCCTTGGCGGTATGTTTTGGGTCATTGTCATGCTGGAAGACCCATCCACGACCCATCTTCAGTCTTCTGGCTCCAGGATCCACGGGCTCTTGATTCATACTGTGATATGGAACTGAAGATGGGTCATGGATGGGTCTTCCAGCATGACAATGACCCAAAACATACCGCCAAGGCAACAAAGGAGTGGTTTAAGAAGAAGCACATTGAGGTCATGGAGTGGCCTAGTCAGTCTCCAGGCCTTAATCCTATAGAAAATATATGGAGGGAGCTGAGACTTCGAGTTGCCAAGAAACCTTAAGGATTTAGAGAAGATCTGTAAAGAAGAGTGGACCAAAATCCCTCCTGAGATGTGTGCAAACCTGGTCACCAACTACAAGAAACGTCTGACCTCTGTGATCACCAACAAGGGTTTCTCCACCAACTACTAAGTCATGTTTTGCTTGGGGGATCAAATACTTATTTTACTCACTGAACTGCAACTCCATTTATAACATTTGTATTGTGTGATTTTTCTGGATTTTTGGTTGATATTTTGTCTCTATCATATAAAATACACCTATGATAAAAATTATAGACCCTTCATTTCTTTGTAAGTGGGCAAAACGTACACAATCTGCAGGGGAGACGATCGTTATTCCCCCCCCCACTGTATGTACAAAAAGAAACGCGTACAAATGGTTCTGGCAGTGAAAGGGTTAAACTAAAGGAAGGGGAAAGTGGGAAGAAGAGACACCTGGAAGTGGTCAGTTAATTCAATGACCAATGGGTAATATTTGCATATGCAGACTGATGCTGTAACCATAATTGCGTAAAAAGAAAAGAAAGCACCCAGTACTAGTGTCCGGGTAAGGGGTTACTATAGCAACGATTGTTGGGTATTTTTTCCAAAATTACTGACTGTATTGCCAAAAAATTAAACAAATCTCTTTATTAAATAATTTAAAATACAATTAAGCATATTGTACAACAACCTTGAATTAGAATAAAAGTAGATTGAGCATAATAAGGTCCTATTGGGCCCAATTACTGCATGCATGATTGAATAACGAACCAGACAGAACGAACAAAAACAAATGACATACAACGAAGAGCAATGTCCTTGCGCTTAAAGTGGAGTTCCACCCACTTTTACAACTCTTCAGCATCCCTTACTAAACTGCGCACTGTAAACAAATTGGATATTTTTTAATTTTTTTTTTCCTCAGCACCTACTGTATATCTCCTGTATTCATTTTTCACTTCCTCCTCCCTGGCCGCGGCCCATCGCATCATTTCCTGTTTGCAATGCCTTCTGGGAAGGGGGCGGCAACTTCCTCTGAAACTGACGTTGCTATGGAAACCTGACCTGAAACCTATTACACTGCTTGTGCTGCACTGAGCATGTGCGAGATCTGCAAGGATGAGATCCAGGAAGAGATACAGTCTGGCTTCAGATGCCCACACTTAAGATGGCCACGGCCTGCTGTAAGTTTATAAAATGACAAACTACTTCTATAAACTAACAAAACAGACCTTAGTTTACAGATTAACTTTACTAGAATACATTAAGCGTGTGTATTATAGGGGTATTTTCAGGGCCGGATTAACATAGGGGCTAGTGGAGCTGCAGCTCCAGGCCCCTCCCTCAATATAGGCCCCTCCCTCAATATAGGCCCCTCCCTCAATATAGGCCCATGCCAGTGGCTTATGGATATCTGTGTGCCTTCCTGAAGGAAGAGGAGCCCTCTGTGCTCACATGGAGGAGACAAGTGTCAGTGCAGCCGAGTCCTGTCTCTGTGGATGCCTCCTGACTCCTATCACAGGATCTGTTACACTCACACAGATCTTCCTCAGTGTCTGGGAACTGTCTGGGGGAGGGGCGCTGATGTTCTCCTAACCAGCAGGAGCCCGGGAGGAAGGACATCTCCCATGCTGTTGTTAAGATAAGGTTATTACATTTGTTAGGGAGGGGTTTTATTGTGCTGGGGAAAGACTGCTGCTTCCCCCCATGTAATGTGCTCTCTTGTACCCACCATGTCATGTGCATTGCAGTGCCCCCCATGTAATGTGCTGTGCCCACCATGTTATGTGTTGTGCATTGCAGTGCCCCCCCATGTAATGTGCTGTGCCCACTATGTCATGTGCTGTGCATTGCAGTGCCCACCATGTAATGTGCTGTGCCAACTATGTCATGTGCTGTGCATTGCAGTGTCCCCCATGTAATGTGCTGTGCCCACTATATCATGTCATGTGCATTGCAGTGCCCCCCCATGTAATGTGCTGTGCCAACTATGTCATGTCATGTGCATTGCAGTGCCCCATGTAATGTGCTGTGCCCACCATGTCATGTCATGTGCATTGCAGTGCCCCCATGTAATGTGCTGTGCCCACTGTCATGTGCATTGCAGTGCCCCCATGCAATGTGCTGTGCCCACCATGTCATGTCATGTGCATTGCAGTGCCCCCCATGTAATGTGCTGTGCCCACCATGTCATGTGCATTGCAGTGCCCCCCATGTAATGTGCTGTGCCCACTATGTCATGTGCTGTGCATTGCAGTGCCCCCATGTAATGTGCTGTGCCCACTATGTCATGTGCTGTGCATTGCAGTGCCCCCCATGTAATGTGCTGTGCCAACTATGTCATGTGCTGTGCATTGCAGTGCCCCCCATGTAATGTGCTGTGCCCAGTATGTAATTTGCTGTGCATTGCAGTGCTCACTATGTAATGTGCAGTGCCCACCATGTCATGTGCTGTACATTGCAGTGCCCACCATGTCATGTGCTGTACATTGCAGTGCCCACCATGTAATGTGCTGTGCCATGCAGTGATCCCACCAAGTAATGTACAGTGCCCACCATGTAATGTGATGTGCCATGCAGTGCCCACCATGTCATGTGTAGTTCCCACCATGTCATGTGCTGTGCCCACCCTGCCGTGTGTTGTGCCCACTGTGCAATGTGCTGGGCTGTTCAGCAGTGCCCACCATGTCATGTGCAGTTCCTAACATGTAATGTGCAGTTGCATTGCCCACCATGAAATGTGCTGGGCCATGCAGTGCCCACCATGTAATGCGCTGTACCCACCATGTAATGTGCTGTGCCATGCAGTGCCAACCATTTCATGTGCAGTGCCCACCATGTAAATTACTGTGCAGTGCCCAACCTGTCGTGCTGTGTTGTGCCCACCATGTCATGTGCTGCGCCATGCAGTGCTTACCATGTAATGTGCTGTACCCAGCATGTAAGGTGCTGTACATTGTCCACCATGGCATGTGCCGTGCAGTACCCACAATGGAATGCGCTATGCAGGGCTCACCATGTCATGTGTGGTGTCCACCAATTAATGTGCTGTGCTGTGTCATGCAGTGCCCACCATATCATGTGGTGTCATGCAGTGCCCACCTTGCCATGTGCTGTGCAGTGCCCACCATGCCATGTGCAGTACCCACCATATAATATGCTGTGCCCACCATATAATGTGCTGTGCAGTGCCCACTTGTAATGTGCAGTGCCCACCATGTAATGTGCTCAGCTATGCCTGCCATGTCATGTGCTGTGCCCACCATATAAGGTCCTGTGCCCACCGTGTGCATGTGCTGTGTCCACCATGCAATGTGCTGTGTTGTGCAGTATCAACCATGTCATGTGCTGTGCCCACCATATAATGTACTGTGCCTACCTTTTAATGTGCTGTATTGGGCAGTGCCAACAGTGTAATGTGCTGTGCCCGCCATGTAATGTGCTTCGCCCACCATTAAATGTGCTGTATCCATGTATCCACCATGTAATGTGTAGTGCCAACCATGTAATGTACTGTGCTATTCTCCCCCCCCCGTGTTATGTACTATGCTGTGCCCCCCACAGACTCACCCCCTCACTCTCACCCCCCCTCTACCTCTTTCACCCCCCTCTCTCTCTCATCCCCTCTCTTTCACCCTGTTCTCTCTCTCAACCCCTTCATCCCCCATTCTCTCTCTCTTGCCCCCTTCAACCCCCTCTTTCCTACCACCCTCTCTCTCTTTCACCCTCTCTCTATTCCCCTTTTTCTCACCCCCTCTCTCTCATCCCCATCTCTCTCATTCAACGCCTTTCTCTCTCTTTTCCCCTCCCTCTCATCCCCTCTCTTTCAGCCCCCTATCTCGCTATCACACCCCCCCCCCCCTCTCTCTCTCTCTACCACTCTCTCACACCCCTCTCTCTCTTTAATTTAATTCAACAAAAAATTTTTGCGTTTTCATTTTATTTATTTTCATAAAAAGGCCACCAACATCCTTAGCACCAGGCCCATGTTGCTCTTAATCTGGCCCTGGGTATTTTTATTTAAAAAGTATCATTTCGGCCAGAACACCACTTTAAGGATTTAGAGAAGATCTGTAAAGAAGAGAGGACCAAAATCCCTCCTGAGATGTGTGCAAAACAGACCTTAGTTTACAGACTAACTTTACTAGAATACATTAAGCTTGTGTAGGAGGAGGTAGAGTTCGCGGTGCATTATGTATAAGTCCCACTGTCCCTCCAGCTTTTGATATCGGACTCGGAGCTGTACTCACCACCACATCTCCTCCTCAGGAAGAGGACACAAGCGTAAGTTCATCTCGGACGATACCGGGGCTGGTGAAGACGCTCCTTTTCGTCTTGACGGCTGCGATCAATCACCGCTCCCTGATGGGTTTACGTTTAACTGTATGTAAGTCTTAAATATAATGGTCGTGTTCCTGTAATTCTGTCTGATACTTTCTGTTCGCTATTTCTGGAAAAATTTATTAAACGATAACGGGATACAATGAGAGGAAAGCGAGAATCTTTTTAGTTGTAATTATCCATTATTACTATTGTGCTTTAGCAGTGTGTTTGGGGTCATTGTCCTGCTGGAAGGTGAACCTCCGTCCTAGCCTCAAATCACACACAGAGTGCTAAAGATTCTGCTCAAGATTATCCCTGTATTTAGCACCATCCATCTTTCCCTCAACTCTGACCAGTTTCCCCGTCCAGACTGCTGAAAAACATTCCCACAGCATGATGCTGCCACCACCATGTTTCACAGTGTGGATGGTGTTCTTTGGGTGATGTGATGTGTTGGGTTTGCTCCAGACATAGCGTTTTCTTTGATGGCCAAAAAGTTGAATTTTAGTCTCATCAGACCAGAGCACCTTCCTCCATACATTTTGGGAGTCTCCCACATGCCTTTTCCCAAACTCCAAACGTGCCATTTTGTTTTTTTGGTGAAAGTAATGTCTTTCTTCTGGCCACTCTGCCATAAAGCCCAACTCTATGGAGCGTACGGCTTATTGTGGTCCTATGTACAGATACTCCAGTCTCTGCTGTGGAACTCTGCAGCTCCTCCAGGGTTACCTTAGGTCTCTGTGCTCCTCTCTGATTAATGCCCTCCTTGCCCGCTCCGTGAGTTTTGGTGTGCGGCCGTCTCTTGGCAGGTTTGCTGTTGTGCCATGTTCTTTCCATTTGGTTATGATAGATTTGATGGAGCTCCTAGGGATCATCAAAGATTTGGATATTTTTTTTATAACCTAACCCTGACTGGTACTTCTCAACAACATTGTCCCTTACTTGTTTGGAGAGTTCCTTGGTCTTCATGGCAGTGTTTGGTTAGTGGTGCCTCTTGCTTAGGTGTTACAGCCTCTGGGGCCTTTCACAAAGGTGTGTCTATGTAATGACAGGTCATGTGACACTTAGATTGCACACAGGTGGACATCATTTCACTAATTATGTGACTTCTGAAGGTAATTATATGTATATATTTTTTTTTATTATATGCATATTTTTTTATTATATGTATATATTTCTATATATGTGATGGATCAGAACACAATAGTCTAAGTTGGTGAAGTATAATTAGAAAAATATATACATATAATAATAATATGCATAAAACTATATATATATATATATATATATATATATATATATATATATATATATATATATATATATATATATATAGTTTTATGCATATTATTATTATTATATGTATATATTATTATTATATGTATATATTTTTCTAATTTTACTTCACCAACTTAGACTATTGTGTTCTGATCCATCACATATAATTCAGATTTAAAAAAAGCATTGCACTAAAAGCTGTAATGTAACAAAATAGGTAAAAAGCCAAGGGGGGTGAATACTTTTGCAAGGCACTGTATTCAGATTCCTTCCAATAGAAGCGCAGCCTGTAGCGGGTGATCGCGTCTTTTCACAACTTACAAAAGATCAGCGATTCTCCTTTCCAAAAGCAAAGTTCCGCAAGTCATTTCACAGTGATAATTTCCTTCTATGTTCAAAAAAAAGAAAAAGAAAAACACAAAAAAATCCTGGAAGGACGCGCGCTTTGTCAGGAGGAAATGAAATGACGATCGGATGAAGGATTTGCGCAGATCTGCGTGCGAATTCAGCGGCTTTTAAAAAAACACATCGAGCATTACTTACCATTCGGCCTGTCTGCCCTTTTTTTTTTTTTTCAGGGTTTTAAGCGGCATTTATATGAGATTAAATGGAGCTCCGCTCTTGCGGGCTTTTAAGAAACGAAGAAAGGAAAAATCTTCTTATACGTATTCAAACATAGATATAGACGCACGTCACGGGGGATACAATGGTGTTCGTCCATAAAATATACATTTTAATAGAGATTTGCGCTCACTTAAACTGAGCCAATTGGGCGTTCGCTGGAGCGGAGAACGATTTTTTTGCATCAAAATGAGCACACTGGACGTTAAAATAACGTTATAAAAGCGGTAGTAGCTTTGCAGTGAGTCTTTCAACGTTTTTTAACGTTTTTGAAATATCGTTTATTAGTGTTTTCAGCGTTTTTTTTATTTTGATTTTTTTTTTCAATGGATCAAAAACGTTAAAAACCACTGGCGAGCCACGTTTTTGAGCGTTTATCAACACATTGACGTTTTTGGACGTTTATCAGCAGTGCAGTTTATGGGCTGTTTTCTGAATGCCATAAAATCGCATTCAGGAATCGTTTTTCTGACCACAAAAAAAACCAAACGTCGATAAGTGCTCAAAAACGTGGCTCACCAGCGTTTTTTTTAACGTTTTTGATCCATTGAAAAAATAAATAAATAAATAAAACACTAAAAAACGCTAACGCGGAAAAAACGATAAAAAATGCTAATAAAAGCTATTACAAAAACATTGAAGGACTCACTGCAAAGCTACCGGCGTTATTTTAACGCCCGGTGTGCATGGAGCCTAAGTGTGAAGCCTGGAGATCAGACGGCCACAAACACGGCTGCTTTTAAAAATCATTGGGTCCCGTATAGACTACCTGAAAAAGCCCCTCACACTGCCCTCAGCCTGGGTGGGTGGGTTGGTGGGTGTGTGGCCCCAAACACAGATCCATCGACATGAACAAACCACACGTTTGGCGTACCTGAGTGAGTGAGCCCTTATTATCTGGTGAGGTCTAAACCAGGGGAAGGCAACCTTGGAGAGATGGAGATCTACCCGAGCAATATGAAAGAGATCAAAGTTGACATGTGCGGTTCGTTTCGTTCCAAATTAAAATTTGGACTAATTTTTTTGTTTATAGCAATAATCCCGAATTTAAACAAATCCGAAATAACGAACAAAAAAAAATTCGGATGAAATTTGAATTCCAATAGAATAGAATAGTTTTCAAATTCGAATAGTTTTTACATTCGAATAGTTTTCAAATTTCGAATCGTTTTCCAATTTCCAAAGAGAATAAAATAGAATAGTAAATAAAGGAATAGAATAGAAAAAAAAATAATAGACTAGAAAATAATATAACAGAAAATAAAAGAATAGAATATAATAGAGTAAAACAGAACAAAATAGAATAGAAAAAAAAGAACAGAATAAAAAAGAATAACATAGAAAGATTATAACCATTTTCTGAAATTTGAATTTTAAATAGAATAAATTTGAATTCAAACACATTATGCCGCGTACACGCGACCGGACTTTACGGCATACTTGGTCCCGTGGACCGGAGTCCGGCGGACAATTCGATCGTGTGTGGGCTTCAGCGGACTTTTTTTCCCCAAAAGTTCGACGGACCTAGAAATGAAACATGTTTCAAATCTTTTCAACGGACTCGAGTCCGGTCGAAAAGTCAGCTCGCCTGTGTGCTAGTCCGATGGACAAAAACCGATTCTAGGGCAGCTATTGGCTACTGGCTATGAACTTCCTTGTTTTAGTCCAGTCGTACGTCATCATGTACAAATCTGTCGGACTTTGGTTGATCGTGTGTAGGCAAGTCCGTTCATTCGGAAAGTCCGTCGGAAAGTCCGTCGAAAAGTCTGCAGGACAAAGTCTGCCATAAAGTCCGCTCGTGTGTACGCCCCATAAAGATACTATAAGCCAATGATCATTTTCCCTAGGGGATAGTATATATGTATGTTGCGGCAAGGAATGCTATCCATGGATACCGGTTGGTCCCAGAGGGTGGTGTTATTTGGCCTCATTGATTCCAGTGATTAGAATCATAGGGGATGAAAAAGGAAAGCACCAACATCTTTTGAAAGCTAACGCATGCCCCTGGTACCCCCTAAACATATCGAGAAAAGAGAGTTGTTTTCTGATAAAGACCAAGCATGGGCATGGTTTCCCTCATGGACGGGATGGGGAATAGAAATACTGAAAAGATTGAATAACTACTCCAAAATTATGGATGAAATTATTGAAAAGAACTCTGTAGACATCAAACTGTTAAGTATTGACCAAAGGGCTGTTCGTAAACAACTAGATCTGCACGAAGAAGCTACCGAATCCATAAGTGCTGCTCTGACTGGACTCTGAAGTAACGGAGGACTATGAGTGCTGCACATGGATTTATAATACCAGTATCGAAGATCTGGATTATTATTATATAATTGATAAACACCGAAAGAAGGTGTCAAACCTCCAAGCTGAGGCCAGAGATATTGCCAAAGATGGGTGGAACCCCTTTAAGGGACTAGGAAGTTTTGGTGATTTTTTTGGTTCCATTTTCTCTTGGTTCCGACAGGCAGGAATGTTAATTTTAATGTGCCCGTTTTTTTTTTCTTGATATATATATATATATATATATATATATATATATATATATATATATATATATATTGTTCAAGCTTATTCAATATATCTGTAATTATACAACGCAACGAAATGACCCCACACAGAGAACATTAAGTGATCATGGTGAAATCACTTTGTGATTTAAGAGGGGATTGAAGGATGAGAAAGAGTTAACATGACCAAAACTTTAAAATAGCTGACAGAGGAATATCTTTACTTTAGGGTCTTGTTTGTCACGATGACCACGGGATAGATAAGGTCTGGTAAGAACTGGTTTTGAAATGATGTCTTCAGACAAAGTCAGAACGTCAGCATTAAATAGTTTAGACTATGTTTTTAGATAATATCAACCGTCAGCTAAAATACTAGTTTAGACTATGTCTGAGATGCTATATGTTTATATGGGAATTATGCCTCATGTGATGAACTTTGTCCTTCCTCCCTCCCTCCTTTCTCTTTAAGTTGTGCAATATTCTTTGTCCATAATTTGTATAAAGGTATGACCCGTACCATTAAAAGCAAGCATTCATTGAACGACTGTCTTGTGTACATTGGATGCTTCCAGAGCTCTAAAAGAATTCTCACTGATTGTCCAGGTCTAAGCAGATTTAACCCCTTGTACCTGTCACCTGCCAACGGTCTACCGGTAGATCGCGATCAACGGGTTGCTGGTCCCCAGTCTAAACAGACTCCTGATGTCTCACTTTTGAGGCAGAGAAAATGATTGAGGACATAGATTCCTCAATCTCTTTCTTCAGCCTTAGCTACACTGCGAAATGAACAGGAAACACGCTGTACTGAGGCTTCCTGTTCATTCACAAACTGAAGCATAGAAAACACAGTTTCCTATGCTTCAGTTATGAATAAACAAAGCAGTGACTGGTGCGAAGCACTCAATGTATTTATTACGGAAAGGAAGGGGCTGGTAGACAAGACATGAAACCAATCCCCTGTGCCACATAGCTGCTGATAGCTGGCAGAAGAGAGAGGGGGAGAAGCTGGCAGCACTGTTGGCCCTTTATTGCAGCTATAACATCTTCCAATCTTCCGAGAAGGCTTACCAATTGGCTTTTGTAGGGTGTCTGTGGGAATTTGTGCCTGTTTGTGAGGACAGGTACGAATGTTGGATGAGAAAATCTGGCTCACCATGGACATTCCAACTCATCCCAAAGGTATTCAGTAGGGATGAGGTTAGGGCTCTGTACACTGGACAATCGAGTTCCTCCACACCAAACTGGTGATACCATGTCTTTATGGAGCTGGTCCAAACTGGTCACACCATGTCTTTATGGAGCTGGCTTTGTACATAGGGGCACAGTCATGCTGGGACAGAAAAGGGTCTTCACCAAACTGGGTGGAAGAGCACAAATGTCTACCAAGTCTTTGTATGATGGAGTATTACCATGACCCTTCGCTAGTGACACCTGAACTCAATCATTTGGAGGGGGTTCACATACTTTTGGTCATACAGTGTATATTCACATGCCTGGTTCACTTTAAGGGTGAACTGAGTTCAATGTCAGACTTTTGTATGCTTGCCATGGTTCATGAATAGTGTTAATAGTTCACTGATTGAGTTGACTTGTCCTCAGCCGGAGGAGCCCCGTCTGTTCTGTAATTAGCAATCAAGTCACATTTGCGCTAAGCCCCGCACGCCACATCATGAGCATCAAGGAGCGATAGTTTGACAGTTGTCATGCTGTGACATATGGGAATGGGAATCCCTACAGCCTGTTCTTTATGTGGGTGGTTCCGAGAAATGCAAATCTGATGTTTTTCTCAGAAATCTTGAAAAACAATTTTAAAGGTCAGGGAGGAAAACTGTCAGCGGTAAAAGTATGTCTCATACCTGCTATTTCTTTGTCAGCTATAAAAAGCTGAAAGCTTTTCTTTTTTGGCTGAAAAGAAAGTTCAGGGTTTCTCAGTCAGTCCTCTACATTTTGGAACAACATGGAAAATGAGGAAGAGAATAGCATCTCACTGTGGGGGAGTTAACGAAATGCAGGAAGGCGGCGGAGACGACACGTGGCAAGATGCCAGACCAACACGTGGAATCCTGAGCATGAAGATGTAGATGTACAAATCCCCCCTTTTCCCTTTCCTTCTTATGACCACCCTACCCTTCCCCTCTTACTACCCCCCTACCGTCCCCTTCACCCCATCCCTCTCCCCTCTTACTACCCCCTACCCTCCCCTTCCCTTCACCCCATCCCTCTCACCTCTTACTACCCCACTACCCTTCAATTCCCCCATCCCCCTCCCCTCTTACTACCCTCTACCCCCCTTCACCCTATCCCTTTCCCCTCTTACTACCCCCTTCCCTCCCCTTCACCCCATCCCTCTCCCCTCTTACTATCCCCCTTCACTCCATCCCTCTCACCTCTTACTACCCCCTGCCTTCAATTCCCCCATCCCCCTTCTCTCTTACTACCCCCTACCCCCCTTCTTCCCATCCCTCTCCTCTCTTACTACCCCCTACCCTCCCCTTCACCCCATCCCTCTCACCTCTTACTACCCTCTACCCTCCCCTTCACCCCATCCCTCTCACCTCTTACTACCTCCTACCCTCCCCTTCACCCCATCCCTCTCACTTCTTACGACTCCATCCACTACAATTCCCCCCATCCCCCCTCCTCTCTTTCTACCCTCTACCCCCCTTCACCCCATCCCTCTCCCCTCTTACTACCCTCCCCCTTCACCCCATCCCTCTCACCTCTTACTACCTCCTACCCTCCCCTTCACCCCATCCCTCTCACCTCTTATGACTTCCTACCCTTCAATTCCCCCCATCCCCCCTCTCTTACTACCCCCTACCCCCTTCACCCCATCCCTCTCCTCTCTTACAACCCCCCTACTCTCCCCTTCACCCTATCCCTCTCACCTCTTACTATCCCTCTTCCCTTCAATTCCCCCCATCCCCCCTCCTCTCTTACTACCCCCAACCTTTCCCTTTCTCCTCCACCCCCCTCTCACTCCCTCCCTTCCTTCTTGTACTCCTGATACCCATCTACTCAACACTATGACACCCTCCTAGCCCCGGATCATGGAACTTCTGACCCTCAAGCCTTTGCTATTATATTTTTTACTACTCTCCCGACTGGTTCCATGTAAGCAACCACACGGGAGGCTAATTTGTTGCAACTGTTTATTTGTCTCTAGGTGCTTTACATTAACTAAAAATGTATAACCTGTAAAAAGAATCTAGATAGATAGATAGACATATAGATAGATAGATAGATAGATAGATAGATAGATAGATAGATAGATAGATAGATAGATAGATAGATAGATAGATAGATAGATAGATAGATAGATAGATAGATAGATAGATAGATAGATAGAATCCATGGATGGAATTTATGGATGAATGGATAGTGAAATCCATGGATGATAGAATCCATTAATACGTGGATTGATGGAATCCATGGATGGATGGATGGATGGATAGATAGTTGGATGGACGGATGGAATCTTTGAATGGGTGGATGGATTTCAGGGCTGGAGAGAGAAGGTTGTCTCAGGACCATTTTGTAAGATAATTATGAGTATGTTGTGATGGAATCGTCCAGCTCCCCGCTTTGGTGTTTCTATTAGTATACAGCTTCCTCCAGTCTGGAACCAGGAACCAGGTATTATAGCGGCATATTGCACCCAAGATACTAGACGGGACTAGCTCAGATGCAAACTGGAACTCCCTTTATTGAAAACTCACACAGATTATATAGTACACCAAATCAAGTGAGCCTGGTCACATTATCATATACTGCACACATGAATATAATTAACATAGCTAAGAAAAAGCCAACATACACAGTATGCTAATAAAACAATTAGCCTTGACTAGTCAGGGGAGGACCAGACCACCCAGCGACAAGTCTACAACAAAGTACATTACACATTATCATAAGTACACACAGAGATGAGCAGACAGACAGTAACAATAGGTGACTCCATTAACAATGGGAGAAAGACACTTAACACAGAACACCTTAAACAGATTATATCAGGAGACCCCAGACAGGTTACTTTGAGCTGATAATAT
Source organism: Lithobates clamitans (assembly GCA_037952925.1). NCBI lineage: Eukaryota > Metazoa > Chordata > Amphibia > Anura > Ranidae > Lithobates > Lithobates clamitans. Next base: position 86,415 of record JBBGZY010002847.1, read on the forward strand.
TAACATCTGCTCTGGGTATCAAGTACTAAAGCAGTCATTGCTGGGTATGGCCATAGAGGCCCTAAATATGGATCCCAGACCTACATTCCCAGAGTCTGTGCGCTTCGGGGAGAAAATCCCAAATCCAAAGCAAGACCACTCCAGGGGTCCCCCAGGCACACACCTCCCAAAGATTAGTGTTTCCTTAAAAACCAGGGCCCATAGTCAGTAGGCAAAAGGCTACCCTGTAGTCCTTTCCAAAAGCCCCTGTCCTGGTTGGGTCAGTCACATATGTATTATTCTATTCTCTAGAAAAATACCATTAAATTCTTCTTGGGGGGGGGTGTAAAAATTGTAAAGACCTTTTTGATTATTACTTTACTGCCCAGAGTTTGGCTTCAACAAAAGCTTTTCATTCTTTTGCCCATGCTTTTCTCTTGCTTATTAATAATATTTGATTTCTGATCTTTTCCATTCAGACCATACGGTACAACCACATACACGTTTCCTCTTTTCATTGCTAACCTCAAAAACGTTAACAGTACCGTATTGGTATACAAAACAGAGGATTTCAGGTGGTCTGAAACCTGGGCACATGATTTCAACCCAGGACTATGGCAAATCCCAAATGAGTGGCAACCCCATCTGCAGAGGCGTAACTAGAACCTTCAGGGCCCCGGCGCAAGAAATCTTAAAGGGCCCCCCTGACTGCTGGCCATGGCCCCCCCTATGATGGCAAAACACCAGGTCCTCATTCCAAGTGCAACCTTTGTGACCCTGGTAGTTCACACCACCAGTCTAAGTCATTTTTTAATTTTTGTTATTTTATTTATTATTAGTTTTGACCATTTTATTTTATTTATTTTTATAGTTTTATATTTTATTTTTATTTTTTTAAATTTGGTGGTATGTAGAGGAACCAATCACCTCCATTTGGAAAATGGAGAGGCTTTGTTGCTTTATATGCCACCGCCCTCCTGTATATGCTGCAATTGCGACCCCTGTACATATGCCCCTGTCTCCTCTATCCTGGAACAAATCCTCTCCACTCCCCAAATCCTCTCCAGCACAAACTCTCTTAACCCCCGAAATCCCCATTCCCAGCGCAACACCCCTACATCCCAGCACAAATCTCCCCTTCCTCCCCAATTTTCCAGGGTGGGCACCTAGGGCACTTGCCGGCATCTCTTACAGGGTGCCAGGGGTCCCGGACGCTGCAATTGCCCCCACTGAGGCAGGAGGCATCTCATTTGATTGGGCGGGTAAAAGGATATGTGCTGGGGGGTGCTTTGGGAGGGGACAGGTCCTGTGCTACAAGATGTGGTGTCAAATGTCCCCCCCTGATGCCCCCACCCCCTGCACCCTGTCCTCACCTTTCCCAAAGCACCCCCCATCACATATCCACTTACCACCCACTTATCACTCCTCCAGGTGTATTTTTGTATTGTCTGCCCGAACACCACCAACTGCATCCTCTGCGACCCTGGTAGACCCTTCTCTAAAAATTGCAAAAAACACAGACCTCAACAGCTTGGCTCTATCTGTTCTATACTTCTCCCCAGCTCCTCATGTTTGTATGCAAGAGAACATCAGAGCCAAGAGGGAGGAGCCGGTTTCAGCAAGGTGTGGATTGTGCAGGCAGTCAGCTGGGAGACATGTCAGCTGCCACTGATGGGGTGATTACCACGTGTGGGACACCGGATACCGGATGTGGGACAGGTACCCCGAGTGCCCACGCTGGCACGCCCCATTAGGCAAAGAACCGAAGCGCAGTGCCGGAGTTTGCTCCTCGGAACTAGGCTTCAGGAAGTGTAAAAAACTGATTTTGCTGGGGGTGTCAGAACACCAGGGCCCGGTCGCAACTGCAACCTCTGCGACCCTGGTAGTTCCGCCACTGCCTATCTGGGTCCCCATGACTCCAGAGCCCTAATCTGAACCATTTTGAACCTGCGCGGCCCTGTGTGAAGTGTGCTGCAGGCGTTATTGGGTTGTTGTAGACTGGGATCAGGGAGGATGGAGTGTAAAAGTCTCACATGCACATGTTGGCAGATAGGCAGGACTTGGATAGACACAGAGTAAAGAGAATGGTCTGAATAGCCAGTTTAATGGCCCTAGCCCAAGCTTTAGGGTTTGGCTGTGTGGAGTAGCTTGCGGCCCTCCTACAAGAAGGCCTAGGAGGGTCAGGAAGCCACCTACATCCCTCCAAGGTCACTCCTGAATATGTATACCCTTCCCCAGCATGCACGACTGGCAAAAAACTGCCTACTACCTAACTAGTGGTTGGCCAAGGAGATATGGAAAACAGCAGGCACAAGCAAACACTAACCAGAGCCCAGGGGAGACCCAAGGAGGTGGAAACATTATGCTTTGGGGCTGTTTCTTTGCTAAAGGTATAAGCTGACTTTTCCGCATTGAGGGGCCAATGGACGGGGCCATGTATTGTAAAATCTTGGATGAGAACCTTCTTCCCTCAGCCAGAACACTGAAGATGGGTCATGGATGGGTCTCACAGCATGACAATGACCCAAAACATGCCACCAAGGCAACAAAGGAGTGGCTCAAGAAGAAGCACATTAAGGTTGTTGAGTGGCCTAGCCGGTCTCCAGACCTTAACCCTATAAACATTTTTTTAGAGGGAGCTGAAACTTTGGGTTGCCAGGCGACAGCCAAGAAACCTTAAGGATTTAGAGAAGATCTGTAAAGAAGAGTGGACCAAAACCCCTCCTGAGATGTGTGCAAACCTGATCACCACCTACAAGAAATGTCTGACCTCTGTGATCGCCAACAAGGGTTTCTCCACCAACTACTAAGTCATGTTTTGCTTGGGGGGATCAAATACTTATTTTACTCACTGAGCTGCAACTCCATTTATAACATTTGTATCGTGTGTGTTTTTCTGGATTTTTGGTTGATATTCTGTCTCTATTATATAAAATACATATATGATAAAAAATGATAGACCCTTCATTTCTTTATATGTGGGCAAACTTACACAATCTGCAGGGGATCCAATCATTACAGTGGAACCTTCGGATTGCGAGTAACGCGGTTAACGAGCGTTTCGCAATACGAGCACTGTATTTTAAAAAATCGTAACTCGGTTTGCGAGTCTTGTCTCCCAAAACGAGCACGATTCAGGTCAAAGCGTGTGCAGTACCGCGTTTGGCCTGAGGTGGGGGGGGGGGGCGCCGAGCGGCAATCGGCGCTGTTCGGAAATGCATGGAAAGGCCCAAGGACAGCTCGGCTGACCTTGGCAAACCTCGGGAACTGAGTCTTTCCGAGGTTTGCCGAGGTCAGCCGAGGTGTCCTCGGGCCTTTCCGGCTGTTTCCGAGGCTCTCTGGCGCCCTCCTCTGGCCGCATGCAGTATTGCATGCCATTGAAGTTAATGCAGAACAAATTATTTTCGTTTCCATTGATTTCAATGGGGAAACTCGCTTTGATATGCGAGTACTTTGGATTACGAGCATTCGACTGGAACGGGTTATGCTCGTAATCCGAGGTTCCACTGTATTTCCCCCACTGTATATATACTGTATGTAATGAATGTTAATGAGAATTTCACTCAGTAGGATGAAAACTGGAGGAGCAGTGGAGATATACAAAGGTCAAAAAGAGTTTTATAAATGTGGGAAATTTTTTCGATGAGCATCTGATGGTGGAAAACCCACCAAATGACTGACTTATGAAACAATTGCTACTTAATAAATATGGAATATTGTGCTGCTCATATGATGCCATGTGTGAAACAACCAGTTGTTTTCAAGGCTTATAAAGACGACATAACATCCAGGAACAGGAATAAAATGGATCAGCCACGGACCCGCAATCACATTGGAAATGTTCGATGGGAGAGAAAATTAAAACAACAGCGGTCACAACCCAGCAAGCCGTCTTCTATAAAGCCGTCCTTTATTCCCAAGATCCTCGCCGCTAGTTAGAAATATTTGCACGCTGTCTGCTCCAGTCCTGAGCATTAACATTCATTATGACAAAGCGTCTGCAAATGGATAACAGGCGTGAGGAATTCAATCCCAACTCTGCGGATAAAACTCTAAAATGGTAAAATGGCATAAAAAAAAAAATAAAAAATAAAGAGATAGAAATGAGAAGTCAGAGGGAGAGGAGACATAATTTGTCTCTCATTAATATCCCGCTTTTTTCCCTCTGTGTATCAGTGCAGGTGTTTTAAAAGTGATAAGAGACAATTACCCGTCTGTAAAATGTCAGTCTGCGGGTTATTAGAGAGGCGCGGAACCCAATCGATTCCGCCGCCAGCCGTGTTGTGTAAACAAAACTTATATCAGGAATAGAAAGATTCTTGCGTGTCGCCCTGGAGGAGAGTGCAAATGAAGATAATACCCGGTATTGACAAGAGGATCTGTCCAGAAACATTGCTGTATGCATCAGTTGTCTGGTATGGAGAATTCACTGACCTTTCCCACAATTGTAGATGGAAAGCCCCGGAAATAAAGGTGACCGGACAATTTACATGTTGGAGAATATGGAAGGACCCTTATCTCCTACCTTCCCTCCTTTCTCCCTTCTCTTCCTTCTTTCTTTCTCTCATTCATTCCTTCCCCCATCCTTCCTCCTGACTTTCTCCTACCCTCTACCCTTTTTTTCTTTTTATCTTTTCTCCCTCCCTTCCTTTCCTTCCATTCTTCCTTCTTTCAGTCTTTTTTTCCTTCCTCGTCTCCTTTCCCCTACTTTCTATCCTTCCTTCTTTCTCTCTTTTGTTCCTTCCTTCCTCCCTTCCTTTCCTTCTCCCTTTCATCCATCCTTATTTGTATACTTTGTTCCTTCTTTTATCCCTCCTCTATAATTGTTCTCTTTCTATCCTTGTGCTTTCCTGTTTTCTTCCTTCCTTTTCTACTTCCTTCCCTCTTTCTGCCTTCTTTCCTTGCTTTCTTTCTTTTCTCCTTCCTTCTTTGCTTCCCTGCTCCTGTCTAGTACTAAAGGAACTTTATGGAAGCAGCCTTTCTATATTTTGCTCCTTCCTTCCCATTTTTATCCTTCCTTACTTCTCCCTTTCCTTCTTTCCTCCTTCCTTGCTACTTTTCTGTTTCCTTTATTCTTCCACTCATCTTCCTTTTCTTCTTTGTTATTTTCCCCTTTTTCTTTTTCCTTCCTTCCTTTTCTCCTTCCATCCCTGTTTCTTCCTTTTTTCCGTGCTTTCTTTCTTTTCTCCTTCCTCTCTTCCTTGCTCCTTTCTTGCTTACTTCCTCTCTTCCTTTTTTCATCCTTTCCTCTCTTTCTTCCCTCCTTCCTTCTCTCTTCCATTCTTCCTTCCTTCTCATTGTCCTTTTTGCCTACCCTCTTTCTCTTTCCTTCCTTCTTATCTTCCATTTCATCTTCCTTCTTTCTCCTTCCTTCCTTTTTTCCTTCCATCCCTCTTTCTTCATTCTTTCCATGCTTTCTTTTTTTTCTCCTTCCTTGCTCCTTTATTGCTTACCTTCTCTCTTCCTTCTTGATCCCTTCCTCTTTTTCCTCCTTCTTCCTTTTTTCCAGTCGTCCTTCCGTCTCATCTTTCTTTTCTCGTTCCCTCTTCCTTTCTTCCTTCCTTCCTTCCTTTTTCTCCTTCCCTCTTTCTTCCTTATTTCTTTGCTTTCTTTCTTTTCTCCTTTATTGCTTACTTCCTTTCTTCCTTTTTTTCACCCATCCCTCTCTTTCTTTCCTATTTCCTTCTCTCTTCCATTCTTCCTTCCTTCTCATCTTCCTTTTCTTCTTCCCTTTTCTTTCCCCTTTCTTCTTCCCACCTTCCATTCTTCCTTCCTTCCTTCCTTCCTTCCTTCCTTCCTTCCTTCCTTCCTTCCTTCCTTCCTTCCTTCGTCCTTCCTTCCTTCCTTCCTTCCTTCCTTCCTTCCTTCCTTCCTTCCTTCCTTCCTTCCTTCCTTCCTTCCTTCCTTCCTTCCTCATGGTCATATTAGGTCAATAATGCCAAGATCCTTTGTACAGGTGCAGCTGCGGGTGAATTCTAGAAACATTGCTGTACTGCCCCCCCCCCCCCCCTCCCGATGTCTCCAGCACAAGACCCCCCCTGCTCTGCTGTCATCATCCCTATCAGTTGCTGGAAGCATCCCAGCAACCAATAACATTCAGCATTCAGTTATTCACAGGAAAAGGGAACTCCTTCCGTCCAGACTGCTCTGCCTCCCACCCTGCTGATAAATGCCTAGAGCTTACAGGTGTAAGGGAGATTCTGATGGGGACCCTGATGTAAGGAGGGGCTCTGATAGGGGTCCAGGTGTAAGGGAGACTCTGGGGGTGAACCCGATGCAAGGGTGGACTCTGATGAAGACCCTGATGTAAGGGGGGACTCTGATGGGGACCCTGATGTAAGGGGGACTCTAATGGGGTCCCTGATGTAAGGGGGACTCTAATGGACCCTAATGTAAGGGGGAACCGGATGAGGATCCTGATGTAAGGGAGACTCTGACGGGGACCCTGAGGTAAGAGGGACTCTGATGGGTACCCAGATGCAAGGGTGGACTCTGATGGGGACCCTGATGTAAGGGGGGAGTAATCTGCTTTTTTGGCCCCCCAATAATTCATAAAATTCATAAAATATACAATGTGGCCCTTGTACTGAGAAGTTTGGAGACTTTTCAGTTGTGCCCCAGGCATCTCTATGTGCTAAATTGTGAGATTCTGATTCAGCTGAATGAAAGTAAAATCAATGTCGCCATTACTGTGTTCATCTCTACTTGTGAATAAAGCTTTGAAGTCAAAGGATCAGCATGGCAGCCAAGCACTTAGCATCTTCAGAGTTGGAGCCCCCGTGTTTCTCTCAGGTCTCCTGTAAGGTCATGTCCTCTGGAGCCGGGCCGGGAAGACCTGCAACCCAAGCGAGTTCCGGCATGGTGTTGTGATGGGAGCCGGCAGAGCTGAAATCCCAATTAAGTGCAATTTACCGACCCATAATTAATCCAGAACTTCCACATGTGAGATTTACAGCTTTTCTCAGCAGAGAACTTCCTCTACCCTTTATAAAGGTCACCTGAGAAATTAATAACATTAATTAGCAGGAAACGCATTCATACTGTAAATAATGAGCCTGTTTCCCCGCATCAACAAAACAAGCAACAACCAATTATTTTCTTCAGTTTACCATAAAATAATAGGAATAACGCCAACAAAAATGATGATGATTAATAATAACAATGATAATTTCTAAGCAGGTTGAAATGCTGGTTAGTGAGACAGCTGCAGCCCCAGCTGGGAGGGAACCAGGTAAATTGTTTCCTGCATTTTCCACTGAGCTCTGCCTCTCTCCCTGTGCTGATATAAAGGGGAGGAGGGCTCAGCCCAGTCAGACAATCTGCATGGAAAAGAAGACACAGACAGGACACAGTATGCAATCTCGGGCCACATCACAGAGCTGCTGCAGCTACCTTTCTCTAGGAACCTTCCACATGTAAGGGGATTGCTGGGACCTGCAGTCCCCCCTGAAGAACAGCAGCCCCGGAGATCTACCACAGTGGTCTCTGCTGTGTATGGACTCTTGCCTGTGCAGGTATGCTGGGGCAGCCACAAGCCTGAGTTAGGGATTCGTTTAGGGAAAAGACTGCACTTTGTTTTGGAACTGTTATGCTGAGAGTATTCAGAAAAGTTTTTGAAACGTTGTCCTTGCCTGGTCTGAAGTTACTAAAAGGGGTGCATGGTGGTAATGGCGTATGGAAGAACAGGGCTTGCAATGCGCACACATTGTGCAAGTGGTGACATGCCGTTGGTAGGGGCAGCAAGTACAAGAGAAGGATGATATGACAACCAGACAGCAGGAGAGCGGTACCGGCAGGAGTGACGGGTCTCAAATATAATGAGGGGAGCGGTTCATAGCCTACCTCCCAAGCGGTCGGTATCCCAGCAACCAGGACCGGACTCGCATAGCAAAGACCATAGGGACCTAGCTGTATGCTACAGAAGAGAAAAGTGTTAATCGTGCATGTGCATGGGGTCTGTGGGCTAGGACCCTGTTTTTACACTGGGGGATAGGTGGCAGAGTCAAGCTGGACTGGTTGAATAGGACACTGCTATGTGGTGTCTCCTTCAAAATGTTGCATCCTGAGCAGGTGTATGTATCCTGGGACCAGGAGGCACCTGTATGATAGCTTCAGGTTATGATACAGAGACACCAGGATGTACGTCTCACTTCTTAGTCGGGGTGCCACCATAATGTTGATGCCACATGAATGCGGCCCTGCCTTGGCCCGTGCATTAGCGCGTACACCGTAGAGTCTGGATGAAGGAGAAGAGTGAGAGAGCAAAAGACCAGACTGATAGGCCAGGAATAGGGAGGGGCCAGTGTGTGCCCCTCCCCTTTCTGAATCATACTACATGCCCGCTGTCTGGTGCATGTAGCGCTCTTGATCCTTCACAGCTGCTGGTCTCATTCCAGCATCCTGGTTTTGGTTATAATGCACTTTACCTGTCTGTCCACCTACAAAGTGATTGATGTGGTCAGTCTCTGGGTGGAGACCAAACCTAATTTAAGCCAGCCAAGCCTGCAATCTCATGCTTGTGATATTGTGTTTGTCACACATGCTCCAAGCTCTCGGTTTGTCTGACCTGCCTCTGCTGTTTGGATTCCCTCGTTGATAACCTCGGATCAGATATCGGACTATTCTCAGAACTCTGCCTGCCTTTTGACTACGAATTGACCCCAACATTGAACCACTTTGCCAAACGCAAGTACCTATTTACTTTGCTCAGTTCTCACCTTACCTGGCGTGGTGGCCAGGCTCTAAAACATTGTGTATAAGTCCTGAAGGCAATCGAGTACCGGTAGGCCTGCTTGCCCTTATGGGGCTGCTATAGGTGAGGAACACAAAGGCTAGCTATAATGTCAGACCACCTGCATTAGGGGGAAAGTTTGACACCCTCAACGTGGGAGGCTGCCTTGCCAGGAAGATAAGGGCCTCTTCCCCACAACCCTGGCTCAGTGGTTTTGGGGGTCTGTGGGCATGGAGTCTGGAAGCCCCTTTAACAATAAGAGGGACACCAGATACTGGCCCATTGCTATGTGAATGAGTAATACATAGTACCCCAACTCATTTACAAAAAACGCCCCCCAGTTTTCGGTTAGTCTAATAATGTCCCACAAAGTACAGCCATCACCAATCGCGTTGATCAGGAATGTAGATCCATGTCAATCATGGTGCCCTCTGGCCTGCCAGAAGAAAAAATGCCACCTGCCTACTCACGTGTTCCCATCAGTTCATTCCTGGTAAATGATAGGTCTGGCAGACAACAGCCGATACGTACAAGGGCGGGGTTTCCCAGGTGACACTATTGAACGTATATTGGCATGGCCATATATGGGAAATGACTTAAAGAAGATCCCATATCTGTGCCATTTAACATTTCATTCCCATTGACTTCAATGGGGTTCAGATTCGGCACCCAAACCCAGGTACTTTACTCCAACCGAGTCTGGTATGTCCATCCTATCCTCCAAAAACACTCCAGCGCTAAACACAGGGGTTTTCCAAATCCGTACTTCAATCCACGATGCCTCTTAGAGGTGCAGTCCTCTGCAGACTGGGGAGTCTTCGATACACTGCAAAAACACACAGGAGGGCGCAAACACCTCGTGCATTACCATAAACAATTTTATTGAATCCACTAAGACAAATGGATACTCACAAGCAAATAAAACAAGCAAAAAACTGGTGTACTTCAGCCTGAGCTTGCTGTAACCCATCCTAGGACCAAACGATTGGATGGCTGACACGTTTCGGGGATAGACCCCCCTTTCTCAAAGCTATGAGCTTCTAGCTCATCCTAGGACCAAACAATTGAATGGCTGATGCATTTCGGGGGACAGACCCCCTTCCTCAGAGCTATAGAATTCTAGTTCATCATAGGAACAAACAATTGGATGGCTACCACATTTTGGGGGACAGACCCCCTTCCTCAGAGCTATGAGCTTCTAACTCCTACTAGGACCAAACGATTGGATGGCTGATGCATTTAGGGTTACAGGCTCCCTTCCTCAGAGCTATGAGCTTCCAGCTCGTCCTAGGACCAAACGATTGGATGGCTGCCACATTTTGGGGGACAGACCCCTTTCCTCAGAGCTATGAGCTTCTAGCTCATCCTAGGACCAAACGATTGGATGGCTGATGCATTTCGGGGCATAGACCCCCTTCCTCAGAGCTATAGAATTCTAGCTCATCCTAGGAACAAACGATTGGATGGCTACCACATTTTGGGGGGACAGAACCCCTTCCTCAGAGCTATGAGCTTCTAGCTCGTCCTTTGATCAAACAATTCAATGGCTGATGCGTTTTGGGGGACAGACCCCCTTTCTCAGAGCTATGAGCTTCCAGCTCGTCTTCGGACCAAACGATTGGATGGCTGACACTTTTTGGGGGACAGACGCCCTTCCTCAGAGCTATAAGCTTCCAGCTCCTCCTAGCACCAAACAATTGGATGGCTGACACATTTTTGGGGACAGACCTCCTTCCTCAGAGCTATGAGCTTCTAGCTCGTCCTTTGATCAAACAATTGGATGCGTTTTGGGGGACAGACCCCCTTTCACAGAGCTATGAGCTTCCAGCTCCTCCTAGCACCAAACAATTGGATGGCTAACACATTTTTGGGGACAGACCCCCTTTCTCAGAGCTACGAGTAAACTTCTAGCTCATCCCAGGACCAAACAATTGGATGGATGATGCTTTTTTCGGGGGAAAAACCCTCTTCCTCAGAGCTACTGGCTCTGGGGAAGGGGGGCTATCCCCAAAAACACGTCAGCCATCCAATTGTTTGGTCCTAGGACAGGTTACCTAAAGTACACCAGTTTTATGCTTTTTGTTTTTTTTGCTTGTGAGTATCCATTTGTCTTGGTGGATTCAATAAAACTGTCTATGGTAATGGACAAGGTGTTTGCACCCTTGTGCGTATTCTTGCACTGTCCATCCCATCATTAATGCTGAGTGATAATTTGAACCCCCCAGGCAGGTGCTCCTGTAGACATCTCACGGGTTCTTATATTTTTGTTATTTGGACAGGAATGTACGCATGACGGCTGCAGAAGTCGCCGTACGATATAAACTAACTTCAACTTTTTACCGCCACTCTCTCAACTCTTTTTCCACTATTACTTTTTGCTGAACCGACTCAAGAAAAAAAAAAACAATGAAATTTCTCTGCGCCTCCATAATGAACAACAAATGAGTTTGTAATTACTGATTTGATTTTACAAGTGTCCTAGGCAGAGTAATAAAAGTGTTATGCCGAGTGTTAATGTATCTTAAAAGCAATATTTCAGCAGACAATTTGTGAGTGCGCACATTCACTGTAACAATTAATGCGATGTGCGACTGAATAAATAAAACATTAAAAGCGCAAATACGAACAAAGCGCCGATACGGACATGTGTTGGAATAGGCGAGAACGTCATTTGTTTTTTTTTTTAAATTAGTCCGTCGGCGCCCATTACAATCTGCGCATTAACTGATTTTTTATTTATTTTTTGTGCCTAATGGTTGTATGTGCTAATATCGACAGGAAAGATATTAGGACTCGTAAGAAAGTGATAAAAACTATATTTCTAATAAATTCTAATGGAGGCCAATACACAGAAGGAGCCATCAGAGTTATTCCAAATTTAAATACTTTTTCTTTAAAGTGAACCTGTGAAGTCGAAAGATGTGAGAGCTTCCAAGGCTTGTTTGAGCACAGGGGTGAGGTTCGAGTTCACTCATCAAGATAAAATGACTTGACACTACGGGATTGAATAAAGACCAGACTTGCCCCAGGTAACGACCATCAATTCCCAGACTGGACTAGTGCATAAAGCGCACAGTGTGCGGCGCACACTGACAGGTGACGTCAAGTGCCAGAACTTGTTCCGGGATTCTGCCTGGATTCGCGGAACACCTGGTGTTTCTTGAAGTCCCGGGATGGTCCCGGCAAATCTGGGACGGTTGGGAGGTATGATTGCGGGTAAGCACCACTGGAGGTGAGAACAGGGAGTGCAGAGCTCAAAGAAGTATGGGTGCCTTTTAGGTAGATCCACAGATGGTGCTTGTAGAGTGTGCAGCTAGGTGCTTATCAGATGATCCATCAAAGCTGATGGCAGAAATGCTGAAAACCCGTAGAGCAGGACAGAGGCAGTGGCCAGAAGCAAGATAGCACCCACGGCAAGAGAGTGGTCAAACTGGTAAGGCAGGACTGAAAAGGCGTCGTCAGAATCACAGCCAGGGTCATACATGGAGGATCAAGCAGAAGGGGTGGCAGAAATGTAGTCAGGCAAAGAGCCAAGGTCATACATAGGAAACAGGTAAAGCAGGCAGAGCGGTAGTCAGGAGAGCAGACCAGAGTCATGCAAGGATGGTCAGATTTGGCAGAGCCCTTTAAGCTTTTAAGATAGTAGGAAGGTCCAGAGGCAAGCTAGGTTGATAAGAAAGTGATAAAAACTGTATTTCTAATAAATTCTAATGGAGTTATTTCAAATTAAAATACTTTTTCTTTAAAGTGAACCTGTGAAGTCCGAGGATGTGAAAGCTTCCAAGGCTGGATTGAGGACAGGGGTGAGGTTCGAGTTTGCTGTGGTGCAGGGTTCACTCATCAAGATAACGACTTGACACTACGGGATTGCATAAAGACCAGACTTGCCCCAGGTAATGACCATTAATTCCCAGACTGGACTAGTGCATAAAGTGCACAGTGTGCGGCGCACACTGACAGGTGACGTCAGCTGCCGAAACTTGTCCGGCACTGGGCTCTGCTGCGGGATTCTTCCCGGATTCGTGGAACACTTGGTGGCAGAAATGTAGTCAGGCACAGAGCCAAGGTCATACATAGGAAACAGGCAAAGCAGACAGAGGAGTAGTCAGGAGAGCAGACCAAAGTCATGCAAGGATGGTCAGATTAGGCAGAGCCCTTGTGGCGGCCCGTCCATAGGGGGCTCACGGGCGCTGCCCCCCCCCCCCCCACCCCTCCAGGCAGTCACAAATAAAAAAAAGGAAAAAAGAAAGAAAACCTGCGCTACCAAGCAAAAATTAGCGTGACTGCAGCTGCAACAAAAACCACAAATGTCAATGAGGTGAAAAATTTAAATAAAAAGAAAAAAAATTGTGCGCTTGCATTAGATACTTAAATCTATATTCCTGTGTGATTGTCATAAATAGATGAATAAATGAATAAACACCATCAGAGTTAATTTTAAGTGTAAGTGAATAAAAAGTCGCTATGCGACACAGCAAATAGCGATATGTAAATCAAATACTAATATTAACCATTCCATACAGATAAATATAGAAAACTTGTGTGCAAAAAACAAGGTTATTCCACCCAAGTGCAAAGTCATAAGTGAAGGAGTTCAAAATTGCGTCATGAGTCGCAAAAAAAACGCATATCCAAAGTTCATAAGTTGCATTCCTTAGTGTGTATAAAGGAATAAGGGGACGTGAAGGGACCTCCAACCACCAGTGGATCCAAAGGTTGATAACAGATGTATTCTTACCAGACGCGTTGGACCTCCTTTATAGCAAGGTCTTAGAAGCATGCAGATTTAGCCCTCTGCAGGAACAGGAGATGACAGCTCACCACACGACCGGAGATGATTCCGACACTTCTGCATTCATGTAAATATTCCCTCGTTTTAAACTCGTGAATAAAGAAGGGGAGAAAAAGAAACTCCAATACTGTAGTAGATAAAAAAAGGGAATTTTATTTCCTCAGACAACTAGGCATCATACAAAAACATACAAAATATAAAAGCCAGCAAAATATAAAAACAGCAGAGACGCCCGTGCTAAATTACATGGGGCTCTATGGCGATCTGGCATACACTGCGTAGCCACGCCCTACATGTTTCGTGAAAGGTCACGTCTTCAAAGGGGCACGGCAGACAGAGGAGTAGTCAGGAGAGCAGACCAAAGTCATGCAAGGATGGTCAGATTAGGCAGAGCCCTTGTGGCGGCCTGTCCATAGGGGGCTCACGGGCGCTGCCCCCCCCCCCCCCCTCCAGGCAGTCACAAATAAAAAAAAATATAAAAAAATAAAATAACATTTTTTTTAAAAACTGTCCCTTTAAAAATAAAATAGAAAAAAGGTCCTTAAGTGCACTGTGTTCGGACGCCGTGCACTATGGGAAGAGCTACGTCTATGCAATCACTTCCGCTTTCCGAAGCACCGAGTAGCTTTCACCCGACGCTCGTAGTATCTATTACTACGGCCGGGCGGTTTGATTGACATCTGAGTTAGATGTCACTTCCTGTTTTCTCTCTCCCATTGCGCCCGAGAGAGAAAACCGGAAGTATGAGGAGCGGACTCCTCCATCGCCGCTGCCAGTGGAAGGAGACACAGCAGGAGAGGACACCGCACAGCAAGGTAAGGGCAGCTGTGCGGTCTGGACATCCCACGGAGAAGGGGGGGGGGGTTTATGTGACACAGGCTGCATTTTATGTGACACAGGCTGCATGTAAGGAGGGACTTTACTGGGGACACCTCATGTAAGGAGAGGCTCTGCTAGGGGCTCCTGATGTAAGGAGGGACTCTGATGTAAGGAGGGACTCCGCTGGGGGCACCTGATGTAAGGAGGGACTCAGCTGGGGGCACCTGATGTATGGAGGGACTCTGCTGGGGGGCACCTGATGTAAGGAGGGACTCCGCTGGGGCACCTGATGTAAGGAGGGACTCTGCTGGGGGCACCTGATGTAAGGACGGACTCCGCTGGGGGGCACTGATGTAAGGAGGGACTCCGCTGGGGGCACCTGATGTATGGAGGGACTCCGCTGGGGGCACCTGATGTATGGAAGGACTCTGCTGGGGTCACCTGATGTAAGCAGGGACTCTGTTGGGGGCACCTGATATAAGGAGGGACTCTGCTGGGGCACCTGATGTAAGGAGGGACTCTGCTGGGGCACCTGATGTAAGGAGGGACTCCGCTGGGGGCACCTGATGTAAGGAGGGACTCCGCTGGGGGCACCTGATGTAAGGAGGGACTTTAGCACGCACCTGCGCCAGCGAATGCATTGACGCCATCCCAGTGCAGCTGTGCACATTCTTGTGCAAATGTGCATGGCCATGCAGAGTATTGGCAACTATGCCAGGTCTTCATTTCAGCACATGCGCATCCTTGTTCCGAATGCTCCGACACAGGTGTGTTCAAGGATCACTAGCAGGTATGTTTCAGGATCATTAGCAGGTGCTTTCCAGAATCACAAGCAGATGTGTTCCAGGATCACAAACAGATGTGTTCCAGGGTAACAAGCAGATGTGTTCCAGGATCACAAGCAGATGTGTTCCAGGATCACAAGCAGATGTGTTCCAGGATCACCAGCATATCTGTTCTAGTATCACTAGCAGTTGTGTTTCAGGATCATCAGGAGGTACGTTCCAGTATTACTAGCAGGTATGTTCAAGGATCGCTAGCATGTGCATTTCAGGATCACTAGCAGATGTGTTCCAGGATCACTGGCAGATCTATTCCTTGATCACCAGCAGGTGTGTTCTAGGATCACCAGCATATATATTCTAGCATCACTGGCAGTTGTGTTTCAGGATCACCAGGCGGTAATTATTGCTAGCAGGTATGTTCAAGGATCACAAGCAGATGTGTTCCATGATCACCAGCAAATGTGTTCCATGATCACCAGCAGGTGTGTTCTAGGATCACCAGCATTTGTGTTCTAGACTTCTAGTATCACTAGCAGGTGTGTTTTAGCATTACCAGGAGGTACCTTCCAGTATTACTAGAAGGAGTTTTCGAATATCACTAGCAGGTGTGTTCACGGATCACCAGCATACATGTTTCATTATCACTAGCAGGTGTATTCAAGGGTCACAAGCAGATGTGTTCTATGATCACCAGCAGGCGTGTTCTAGGGTCACCAGATTACAGAAAGCAGGAAGTAAAGTGAAAACAGTACAAGGCCTGGAGGAAGAACTGAAGTATTTAGCAAAGTATTTAATTGCCTGTATGAGGCCCCTATTCAATGTTCAAAGCTGCCCCAGCCCAACCCCTGGGCCTCCCTGCTCCAAGTTCAGCTTTCCTGGATTGTATCTCTAGAAACGGCTCACAACACATGTGAGTGAATGGATCCTGAACTGGCCATACCTCCCTGATAGCATTACCACATGTGATATCACAGGGAGGAACTGGTGATGCCCCTTAGTGGTGAGTGCGCCCCGAGCCAAATCACTACCACCTTTCACTTTAAGGTCCTCACTGATTTCTCCATCACACGCACTCTGACAGATTCCACCACGTACTCTGGTGTTCGGACCACGGGAGATTACATTCCCATATCACATTTATTAGAATTATTTTGCATTATATGAAGCTCTGACTTACTTCGTAGCACTTTATTAGGGCGGAAGTGGGGGGTGGGGTTTTTTTTTCTACATGGGTGCTTCCTGTAGAACGTCTCCATCAGCAATATAAAGCTGTTCTAGAGGAGTCAAATAAAACCCATCTCCCATTTACTCCTCTGGAAATGTTTATATGTTTACGGTCCATTCATTCCAAGGTGATTCTTCCAGGAAGCCATTAAATTCAGCGCGCGTTCCGAGATAAAAGAAGAAATTTATGTTTCGCCCCTTTGGTTGTTGTGCAGACCTCGGCACAATAATCCCTGACTGCTCTTTTATTTGTAGTGACAGTATGTCATTTATGTCTTCTGTATGTCTGGGGGTGGCAGTACTTGATGCTTAGCAGGAAGAAATGTATTCCCTGCCGCTGTAAAGTCAGTGACCTATCGCTTCACACCGGTGCTCCGTATTCTGAGGAGGAGGAATTAGAGATGCAAATCGCTGATGGCGGAGAGAAGGAGGAGGAGGCTTTCACTGCATTGTAAAGCAGCTTCATTTAAAAAAAGCAAAATAAAAGATAATCAACAGAAACAAAAAAAAAAAGTCATTCTGTTCAGCCAGTCATGTGATTTATACTGCACTGCTATACTGTACAGTCATTGTTTCTTACAATTGCTGCTTCTACCTGTCTGCTAGTTGGACTGAAAAAAATATTCACAACTTTCCCTTTGCTCATCATTTCCTGTAAGCTGGTCAACATCTTTCTTCTTCCTTCTCTTAAAGAGTATGCAAGTGCAGCCACCCTGCCTTAACCACTTCAGCCCCGGACCATTTGGCTGGCCAAAGACCAGAGCAATTTTTGTGATTCGGCGCTGCGTCGCTTTAACTGACAATTTGGAGGGGTGAAGGCTCATTGATGGAGGTGGGGAGGGAGGGCTCATTGATGGAGGTGGGGAGGGAGGGCTCATTGATGGCGGTGGGGAGGGAAGGCTCATTGAGGGAGGTGGGGAGGGAAGGCTCATTAATTGAGATGGGGAGAGACGGCTCATTGATGGAGGTGGGGAGGGAGGGCTCATTGATGGAGGTGGGGAGGGAAGGCTCATTGATGGGGGTGGAGGAGGGAAGGCTCATTGAGGGAGGTGGGGAGGGAAGGCTCATTGAGGGAAGTATGGGGGGGAAGGCTCATTGATGGAGGTGGGGAGAGACGGCTCATTGATGGAGGTGGGGAGGGAAGGCTCATTGATGGAGGTGGGGAGAGACGGCTCATTGATGGAGGTGGGGGGGAAGGCTCATTGATGGAGGTGGGGGGGGAAGGCTCATTGATGGAGGTGGGGAGGGAAGGCTCATTGATGGAGGTGGGGAGAGACGGCTCATTGATGGAGGTGGGGGGGAAGGCTCATTGATGGAGGTGGGGGGGGGGAGGCTCATTGATGGAGGTGGGGAGGGAAGGCTCATTGATGGAGGTGGGGAGGGAAGGCTCATTGATGGAGGTGGGGAGAGACGGCTCATTGATGGAGGTGGGGAGGGAAGGCTCATTGATGGAGGTGGGGAGAGACGGCTCATTGATGGAGGTGGGGGGGAAGGCTCATTGATGGAGGTGGGGGGGGGGAGGCTCATTGATGGAGGTGGGGAGGGAAGGCTCATTGATGGAGGTGGGGGGGAAGGCTCATTGATGGAGGTGGGGGGGGGGAGGCTCATTGATGGAGGTGGGGGGGGGAAGGCTCATTGATGGAGGTGGGGAGAGAAGGCTCATTGATGGAGGTGGGGAGAGACGGCTCATTGAGGGAGGTATGGGGGGAAGGCTCATTGATGGAGGTGGGGAGGGAAGGCTCATTAATTGAGATGGGGAGAGACGGCTCATTGATGGAGGTGGGGGGGGGGGCTCATTGATGGAGGTGGGGAGCTGAAGTTGAGGTGTCGAAAGTAGAAAAATGTTCATCGCAGGTTGTTGTGTATGGGGCTGCGTAGCCTCAGACCAGTCAGGGTGTCCATACTGACCTATGTCCACAGCCAAAAGCACCTACAATGGCCACGTGAGAATCAGAACTGGAGCACGGAGCAATGGAAGAAGGTTGGCCTGGTCTGATGAATCATGTGGATGGCTGGATGTGGATGCATCACTTACCTGGTGAAGAGATGGCCCTAGGTTGCAGTAAGGAAAGAAGGAAAGGCAGTGTGATGCTTGGGGCAATGTTCTGCTGGGAAACCTTGGCTCCTGCCATTCATGTGGATGCTACTTGACATGCACCACCTACCTAAACATTGTTGATGATTAGGTTCACCCCTTCATGCAAATGGTATTCCCTGATGGCAGTGGCCTCTTTCAGCAGGATAATGTACCCTGCAACACTGCAAAAATGGTTTGAGGAACACAGCAATGAGTTTGAAGTGTTGACTAGATGGGTGAACATAAAGTTATGGCTGATTGGTGTGTAGCTCACGCCAAATATTTTCAATTGGTGAGAGATCTGGACTGCAGGCAGGCCAGTTAAGCACTCTTCTACTAGGAAGGCACGCTGGTGTCATAGATGCAGTATGCAGTTTAGCATTATCCTGCTGAAATATGCAAGGCCTTCCCTGAAAAAGATGTAGCCTGGATGGGGGACATATGCTGCTCTAAAACCTGGATCTATCTTTCAGCATTGATGGTGCCTGTCCAGATGTGCAAGCTGCCCATTCCATACTCACTAATCCCCCCCCCATACCATCAGAGATGCCAGCTTTTGAACTGAGAGCTGATAACAAGCTGGAAGGTCCACACGGGGCCCATGGTTGCCAAACAGAATGTCAAATTTCGATTTGTCTGACCAGAGAAAAGTTCTCCGCTTTGCAACAGACCATTTCAAATGAAGTTTGGCCCATAGAACAGTTTTCCACTTTGCAACAGACCATTTTAAATGAGCTTTGCCCAGAGAAGATGGCAGCATTTCTGGATCATGTTCAGATACGGCTTCTTCTTTCCTTGATAGAGCTTTAACTTACATTTTTGGACGGCATGGCAAACTGTGTTTCTGAGCAAATGCAGTGATGTCCATGACAGAATCATGCGTGCTTTTAATGCAATTCCGTCTGAGCGCCCGAAGATCACCGCTATCCAATATTGTGTTTCAGCCTTGTCCCTTCACACAGAGATTTCTCCAGATTCCGGGAACTTTTTGATGACATTATGTGCTGAAGATGCTATACACTATATTACCAAAAGTATTGGGACGCCTGCCTTTACACACACATGAACTTTAATGACATCCCAGTCTTAGTCTGTAGGGTTCAATATTGAGTTGGCTCCGCCCTTTGCAGCTACAACAGCTTCAACTTTTCTGGGAAGGTCGTCCACAATCATGTTACTGACCTGTTACCAGTTAAACTAATTAGTTGTAAAATGTTCTTCCAGCTCTTCCTTGTTAGTACCACTTGGTTTGCCAGCTTTTTTTGTTGCCCTGTCCTAACTTTTTTGAGATGTGTTGCTGCCATCAATTTCACAATGACCTGTTTTTTTTTTTCTTAACCACTTACGGACCGCCCGCCGTCGTTTTATGTTACTACTTTGAAGAGGAATACCGTTGTTATGGCAGCAGCTAGCTGCCATACCCCGGTAACCTCTTCTTCAGTGGGCGGTCCGCTTCAAGATAAAAGTGGTTTCTGAGGCGGATTCGCCGCGAGATCACTTTTATCGGTGGCGGGAGAGGGGCCCAGCCCCTTTCGCCGCTCTCTGGTGCCCTTCGCTGCTTACCGGAGCCGTCGGCAGTGGCGGAGGCGATTGTGTCCTGTTCCTGGCTTGGCATGGAGACGAGTGAGGGGAAGATGGCCCCCACCCGTCTCGATACCACTGCAGGGGGGAAGCGACGTCAAAACCTCACTTCAGCCCATAGCTCTTAAAGGGACTTTTTTTTTTAATTCCAAATGGCATTAAAAATATATATTTTTTTAATTGCATTTTAGTGTATATATGAGATCTGAAGTCTTTTTGACCCCCCAGATCTCACATTTAAGAGGTCCTGTCATGTTTTTTTCTATTACAAGGGATGTTTACATTCCTTGTAATAGGAATAAAAGTGACACCGTTTTTGTTTTTTTTTAAAAGAACAGTGTAAAAATTTTAAAAAAAGGTAAAATAAATAAGAAAAAAAAAATTTAATTTGTAAACGGGCCCCGTCCCGCCAAGCTCGCGTGCAGAAGCGAACGCGTGTCCAAACCACACATGTGAGGTATCGCTGTGATCGTTAGAGCGAGAGCAATAATTCTAGCCCTAGACCTCCTCTGTAAGTCTAAACATGCAACCTGTAGAATTTTTTTAAACTTTGCCCATGGAGATTTTTAAGGGTAAAAGTTTTTTTCGCCATTCCACAAGCGGGCGCAATTTTGAAGAGTGACATGTTGGGTATCAATTTACTCGGCATAACATTATCTTTCACAATATAAAAAAAAAATGGGCTAAATTTACTGTTTTTTTATTTTTTAACTCCAAAAAGTGTATTTTTATCCAAAAAAAGTGCGCTTGCAAGACCGCTGCGTGAATACGGTGTGACAGAAAGTATTGCAACGACCGCCATTTTATTCTCTAGGGTGTTAGGAAAAAAAAAAATATATATATATATATATATATATATATATATATATATATATATATATATATATATATAATGTTTGGGGGTTCTAAGTAATTTTCTAGCAAAAAAAAAAACAGTTTTAAACACCAATTTTCAGAAAGAGGCTCGGTCCTTAAGTGGTTAAAATGGTCAATTTTTTTTCGTTTAAACATTTGATATGTTTTCTATTTACTATTGCGAATAAAACCCGAGTTTATGAGATTTGCAGATCTTTGCATTCTGTTTTTATGAAGATTTTTTACACAACCTCCCAACTTTTTTTTTTTTAAATTGGGGTTGTATTAAATAACCTGACATCTACTTGGTGCAATAAAACGCCATATTTGCTGCACGCTGAATTACAACATACCCCACGCAGTCCCGTGAGGGTCCCCATACTATATTGCTTCTGTTTATTGCAATGACTGTACTGACCTTGTGCCCATATTAATAAGGTGATGTGGCTATAAGCGATATCCGTGATATATAATTCATGCCGATTGCTACAACTGTGTGGACACAGTGAATACATTATGTATGAGAAGATGTCACTATCACTGATGTTCAATATACGTAGATTTGCAGCCGGGGCCTTGGTACGCAAGGAGTTTATTTTATAGCTTTATATTTATAGTTGGTTCTAATTCCGCATGCAGTACAGACGTGTTTTTATGTGGCACACAATATATTTATCAGGTTATATTATTTAATCTGGGGGCTTCTAAAGAAGTTATCTAGCTATGTGCGTATAGACCAGTGGTCTCCAAAAGCAGCCCTTTGCTTGCCTTTATCTGTTCCATGGGGCACTACTGACACTAATGATGAGGCACCATTCCTTCCACTGACAACGGGGCACTATTACACTCACTGACACCAATATTGGGGCACTCGTCCAACTGTCACAAACAATGGGGTACCATTTGTCCCACTGGCAGCAATAAAGGGGCACCTTCCTCCAATTGATACTAATGATGGGGCACTATTTCTCGCACTGACACCAATGATGGGGCACTATTCCACCCACTGATACCAATGATGGAGCACTATTCTTTCCACCAACCCCAGTGATGGGGCACTTTTCCTCCCACTGACACCAACAATGGGGCACTATTCTTTTTACTGACACCAATGATGGGTAGCTATTTCTTCCACTGATGCTAACAATAGGAAACTATTGCTCCCACTAATACCAATGATGGGGCACTATTCCTTCCAATGACACCAACAATGGGGCACTATTCCTTCCACTGACACCAATGATGGGACAGTATTCCTCCCACTGATGCAAACAATAGGAAACTATACCTCCCACTGACCCCAACAATGGGGCACTATTCCACCCACTTACACCAACAATGGGGCACTATTCTTCCCACTGACACCAACTATTGACACTATTCCTCCCATTGATACCAATGATGGAGCACTATTTTTTCCACCAATGCCAATGATGGGGCACTATTCATCCCACTGACTCCAATGATGGGGCACTATTCCTCCCACTGACACCAACAATGGGGCACTATTCCTCCCACTTACACCAACAATTGATACTATTCCTCCCAGCAATACCAATGATGGGACTCTATTTCTCCTCCTACCACAGGTGCATTTTCTACTTTCACTGGCCACAGTTCCCCTTCAAAAGTTTGAAGTTCTCTGTTTAGAAAACTGGAAATCCCTTCTATAGGCTATTGAGTTACTCAAGTGAGATTTGTAGCAGATCAATATACCAAAAACACTTGTAATACAATGTATTCTATGCAAATGTATGATTTTTTTTCTAATACTATATTTGCATCAAACAATTACAATATTAATAAGCATGACCATCTACAGGTTGCAGTGTCTTGTATTACACAAGTGTCATTTTCTTCCACATGAAGACCACCGTGACTCTTCTAAAATGAACTTGTGTCTTTACACACAATCTCCACCACTTCAGTGACTGCCACCACCATTCAGGTATTGTCCTCACATCCAACAGTTGACCCAACCACTGTTTCGGTCTATCAGCGCACTTCCACTTTACGGGTATTGATATTCACTCCTCCTTAGCTGTTGGCTTCTCCATGTGGGCAAAAGTGAAACTCAGAGAAATCACAATAACCTCATTGCCTTATAAACCTTATAAAAACATTTATTCAATCCAAGGATAAAACACATTATTCTGGGCACTGCCTGGTGTGCTACATTGTAACCGCTAAGAGACACACAAGTATCTGCTTCAGCTCTGTGTACATCTACAATGACATTTTCTCATAGCATCAACTCTGCATGCGGCCCCCGCATAAGATCTCCTCTCACTACAGCTCTCGGCTCTGCCCTAGGTGTTTAGGTAGGAGGTACATGTCAAAGAAACATCCACATGAATGGCAGGAGCCAAGGTTTCCCAGAAGAACATTGCCCAAAGCATCACATTGCCTCTGCTGGCTTTTCTTCTTCCCATAATGCATTCTGGAGCCATCTCTTCCCCAGGTAAGTGACGCATCCACCCATCCACATGATGTAAAAGAAAACATGATTCATCAGACCAGGCAACTTTTTCCCTTGCCCGTTGGTCCAGAACTGATGCTCACACGCCCATTGTAGTTGCTTTTGGCTGTGGACATGGGTCAGCATGGACACCCTGACCGGTCTGCAACTACATAGCCCCCATACACAACAAACTGCGATGCTCTGTGTGTTCTGACATCTTTCTATCAGAACCAGCATTCACTTTATCAGCAATTTGGGCTCCAGTAGCTCTTCCCTCCCCACCTCCATCAATGAGCCTCCCCCCTACCTCCTTCAATGAGCCTCCCACCTCCATCAGTGGGCCTCCCCTCTCCACCTCCATCAATGAGCTTTCCCTCCCTAACTCCATCAATGAGCCTTCCCTCCCCACCTCCATCAATGAGCCTTCCTTCCCCACCTCCATCAATGAGGCTCCCCCCACCTCCATCAATGACCCATCCCTCCCCACCTCCAGCAATGAGCCTTCCTTCCCCACCTCCATCAATGAGCCTTCCCTCCCCAACTCCATTAATAGGCCTTTCCTCCCCCACCTCCATCAATGAGCCTTCCCTCCCCACCTCCATCAATGAGCCTTCCCACCTCCATCACTGAGCGTCCCCCCCCCACCTCCATCAATGAGCCTTCTCCCCCCAACTCCATCAATGAGTCTTTCCTCCCCACCTCCATCACTGAGACTCCCTCCACCTTTTTCAATGAGCCTTCCCCCCCACTTCCATTAATGAGCCTTCCTTCCCCACCTCCATCACTGAGCCTTCCCTCCACCTCCATCAATGAGCCTTCTCTCCCCCATCTCCATCAATGAGCCGTCCCTCCACACCTCTGTCAATGGACCTTCCCTCCCCACCTCCATCAATGAGCCCCTCCCCCACCTCCAACAATGAGCCTTCATGCTCACATGCCCATTTATCATAAAAAGAAGGAAAGAAGAGGAAAACAGTCACAAACAGTCACACGCCCATTGTAGTTGCTTTTGGCTGTGGACATGGGTCAGCATGGACACCCTGACCGGTCTGCGGCTACACAGCCCCCATACACAACAAACTGCGATGCTCTGTGTGTTCTGACATCTTTCTATCAGAACCAGCATTCACTTTATCAGCAATTTGGGCTCCAGTAGCTCTTCCCTCCCCACCTCCATCAATGAGCCTCCCCCCTACCTCCTTCAATGAGCCTCCCACCTCCATCAGTGGGCCTCCCCTCTCCACCTCCATCAATGAGCTTTCCCTCCCTAACTCCATCAATGAGCCTTCCCTCCCCACCTCCATCAATGAGCCTTCCTTCCCCACCTCCATCAATGAGGCTCCCCCCACCTCCATCAATGACCCATCCCTCCCCACCTCCAGCAATGAGCCTTCCTTCCCCACCTCCATCAATGAGCCTTCCCTCCCCAACTCCATTAATAGGCCTTTCCTCCCCCACCTCCATCAATGAGCCTTCCCTCCCCACCTCCATCAATGAGCCTTCCCACCTCCATCACTGAGCGTCCCCCCCCCACCTCCATCAATGAGCCTTCTCCCCCCAACTCCATCAATGAGTCTTTCCTCCCCACCTCCATCACTGAGACTCCCTCCACCTTTTTCAATGAGCCTTCCCCCCCACTTCCATTAATGAGCCTTCCTTCCCCACCTCCATCACTGAGCCTTCCCTCCACCTCCATCAATGAGCCTTCTCTCCCCCATCTCCATCAATGAGCCGTCCCTCCACACCTCTGTCAATGGACCTTCCCTCCCCACCTCCATCAATGAGCCCCTCCCCCACCTCCAACAATGAGCCTTCATGCTCACATGCCCATTTATCATAAAAAGAAGGAAAGAAGAGGAAAACAGTCACAAACAGTCACACGCCCATTGTAGTTGCTTTTGGCTGTGGACATGGGTCAGCATGGACACCCTGACCGGTCTGCGGCTACACAGCCCCCATACACAACAAACTGCAATGCTCTGTGTGTTCTGACATCTTTCTATCAGAACCAGCATTCACTTTATCAGCAATTTGGGCTCCAGTAGCTCTTCCCTCCCCACCTCCATCAATGAGCCTCCCCCCTACCTCCATCAATGAGCCTCCCACCTCCATCAGTGGGCCTCCCCTCCCCACCTCCATCAATGAGCCTTCCCTCCCTAACTCCATCAATGAGCCTTCCCTCCCCACCTCCATCAATGAGCCTCCCCCCTACCTCCATCAATGAGCCTCCCACCTCCATCAGTGGGCCTCCCCTCCCCACCTCCATCAATGAGCCTTCCCTCCCTAACTTCATCAATGAGCTTTCCCTCCCCACCTCCTTCAATGAGCCTTCCCTCCCCAACTCCATTAATGGGCCTTCCCTCCCTAACTCCATCAATGAGCCTTCCCTCCCCACCTCCATCACTGAGTGTTCCCCTCACCTCCATCAATGAGCCTTCTCCCCCCAACTCCATCAACGAGTCTTCCCTCCCCACCTCCATCAATGAGCCTCCCTCCACCTTTTTCAATGAGCCTTCCCCCCCACTTCCATTAATGAGCCTTCCTTCCCCACCTCCATCACTGAGCCTTCCCCCCACCTCCATCAATGAGCCTTCTCTCCCCCATCTCCATCAATGAGCCGTCCCTCCACACCTCCATCAATGGACCTTCCCTCCCCAACTCCATCAATGAGCCCCCCCCCCCACCTCCAACAATGAGCCTTCCCTTCCCACCTCTATCAATGGGGCTTTCCTCCCCACCTCTATCAATGAGCCTCCCCCTCACCTTAATCAATGAGCCTTCATTTCCTACCTCTATTAATGAGTATTCCCTCCTCACCGCCATCAATGAGCCTTTCCTCCCCACATCCATCAATGGGCCTTCCCTCCCAACCTCCATCAATGGGCCTTCCCTCCCCACCTCCATCAATGAGTCTTCCCTCCCCACCTCCATCAATGGGCCTTCCCCCCCACCTCCATCAATGAGTCTTCCCTCCCCACCTCCATCAATGGGCCTTCCCTCCCACCTCCATCAATGAGCCTTCCCTCTCCAATTCCATTAACAAGCCTTCCCTCCCCACCTCCATCAATGAACCTTCCTTCCCCCCCACCTCCATCAATAAGCTTCCCCCACCTCCATCAATGAGCCTTCCCTTCCCACCTCTATAAATGGGCCTACCCTCATCACATTCATGAATTGGGCCTTCCCTTTCCACCTCCATCAATGAGCCTTCCCTCCCCACCTCCATCAATGAGCCTTCCCTCCCCACCTCTATCAACGAGCCTTTCCTCCCCACCTCTATGAATGGGCCTTCCCTCCCCACCTTCATCAATTGGCCTTGCCTCCCCACCTCCATCAATGAGCCTTCATCTCCCCACCTCCATTAATGAGTCTTCCCTCCCCACCTCCATCAATGAGCCTTCCCTCCCCCACCTCAATCAATGAGCCTTCCCTCCCCACCTCCATCAATGAGCCTCCCCCCACCTTTTCAATGAGCCTTCCCTCCACACTTCCATTAATGAGCCTTCCCTCCCCACCTCCATCATTGAGCCATCCCCCCACCTCCATCAATGAGCCTTCTCTCCCCCGTCTCCATCAATGAGCCTTCCCTCCCCACCTCCATCAATGGACCTTCCCTCCCCATCTCCATCAAAGAGCCCCCCCCACCTCCATCAATGAGCCTTCCCTTCCCACCTCTATCAATGGGGCTTCCCTCCCCACCTCCATCAATGAGCCAGCCTCCCCCCACCTTTATCAATGAGGTCCCCCCACCTCCATCAATGAGCCTTCCCTCCTCACATCCATCAATAAGCCTTGGCCCCCCATGGTCCTCCTGTCACCTGTTGGCCGGTTTTCCTTCCCTGGCCAACTTTTGTTAGGACTGACCACTGCAGACCGGGAACATCTCACAAGAGCTGCAGTTTTGGACTTGCTCTGACCCAGTCATCTAGACCAATGTTTCTCAGCTCCAGTCCTCAAGTACCTCTAATGCCGCGTACACACGGTCGGACTTTTCGTCTACAAAAGTCCAACGGACGCTGACGGACTAAAGCTGGCTGGTAATCCGATCGTGTGTGGGCTGCTTCGGACTTTCAACGTACTTTTTTAGCCTCAAATCCGACGTACTTTAGATTTGAAACATGCTTCAAATCTTTACGTCGTAACTACGACGGACCCCGAAGTCCGCTCGTCTGTATGCTAGTCCTACGGACAAAAAAACGACGCATGCTCATAAGCAAAAACTAAACGGAAGCACTCGGTCTAGTAAAACTAGTGTTCGTATTGTAGGTAGCACATTCATCACGCTGCAAAATCTGTGATCGTTGAATGCAGCGCATTTTATTTCTTCTTTACGAATGCTCTAAAGAACGAAGGTGTTTTGCTGTTCATAATCAGAGTTCTCCCAAACTGATTTCTGAATTCTTTTTCTCTTTGATCTCATGAATGATATAGTATGCTTTTTATAAACAATGTTTCCATACTAATAATACTTTTTCCCTTTTTTTTTTTTTTTTTTTTAGGTTTGTAAAGTTACCACAAAGAACCCATTATTCTTTTTTTTTTTTTTTCTAGTGATTATTTTTTAATTTTTAGATAAAGTTAACCCAAAGCACCGTTTTTGTTTATGTATATTTTTTTTTTTCAAGACTTACCACTTGAACATTCTTAACATTAGTAATGTATTTTTGGTGTGTTTTTTTAAAACTCAATGAGATTGTTGTCCCTTGTTAATTTAACATTGTGTGTAAAATCAATGATTTAAAAGAAAACACATAAAAGTCTTTTGCTAAACTCAAAAAAGATCCATTTATTCATGGTCAAAATAAAATAAAGAGGAAGTCAACGCTGGAAAAAGTCGGTGTACAAGAAAATTGGGATCTTGAGGAGTCCATATAAGAGGGAGCACAATCTGGTCCAAGAATCCCAGAGATCAACAGCACCAGCAGATGATCTAGATGTCCCCAGACTGTGGTACTACAACAGCCTGCGTCTTCTGTCAGACCAGACTGAACCCAGGTCATCACTTTCTTCTCTTCCCTGCAGCCTTTCCTCCACGCTGCCCTGCAGCCTTCCCTGCAGCCTTCCCTGCAGCCTTCCCTGTAGCCTTCCCTGTAGCCTTCTTTTGAGGCTGTGGCTCTGGTGTTTCAGTTGTGGCAGGAGGAGGAGGAGGAGGAGGAGGAGGAGGAGGAGGAGGGGGGGGGCTGCCTCATGTAGTTGGGTGTTTTTGGTTAGCGTGCCCTGCAGCCCCTTATGGATTGTTTCCCCAAATAGGCGCTCACAAATGAGGCGCTGCTCCCAATCCA